>JAEIHY010007588.1:0-11164 GCA_018904565.1 Drosophila tsacasi | reverse complement strand
TATATATATAAACCTCTATATATTATATGTATCTCTCGCTCTCTATGTCTGTTTGTCTCACTCTAACATGTGTATTGTGTTTGATTTCTTAGATTAAACGTAAACCGATTTTCAACCATCTTATATAAGCAGTTCTCGTACATTTTCGCCACATTCAACCAATTCAATTCAACTCAACTCTATTCAAGATAATTCAATTCAATCTCAAACTCACCTAGATTTTTCACCACGTATTATACCTAATTCAATTAACATTCTACTTATATATTCAATTATTTTCTATATTGTACGCTCACTCACTCGATCACTCTCTATCTCTGTTTCGTTCGCTCTCGCGCTCTCAACTTCACCACTCGACACCCACCACACCAAGCCACTAAAGCCACTGAACCCACCAAAACCAGCAAATTCACCACCACCACTCCACCAACCAGATCACAGATCACTGATCACAGATCACAGATCACAACTCACCACCAAGCGCAGCTTTCGGGCTGTGGCACAAAGTTATGAACTCACCACGATCACAGACCACTGATCACAGATCACTGTCACTGTCACTGTCACGGTCACGGTCACGGTCACTGCTCACCTATGCAGTACAGTATTCACCTCTTAAAGTATGTCTCTCACCACAGCTCAGCTCACGAAACTCACCTCGCTAAGCCGCCACAAACGAACAACAAATCCAAATCCAAATCGATATTTAACCACTGAACCACTCACTGAACCACTCAACCAATCAATCTGCATTCAATTCAATTCAATTCAATTCAATCCTCGATTCAATTCTCAAATTCTGAACTAAGCCATTATCGAAATTTCACAGGTCTCTCTGCCTCCTAACTCTGTGTTTTCTTTTGATTTACAACTACAGCCATAACTAGTAAGACGATCAGTCAGTCAGACAGTCAGTCGAGCGATAACATTTTGAAAAATATCGATTAAGTGGTCATCGTTAAAATCAGAAAATTCAATTCCAATTCGATAACAAATTCTGCAGCGAACTTTGATTGGTTTAAGAAAAGGCATACGGCGGCCAGGAATTGGTCACAGTTCTCCTTCTCGAAAAGCACTCTCATCTGAACCTATTCCGATCCGAAAACTATCCGAAACTATACTATATATGCTCCACAACCATCTCTCAGTGGCCGCCTTCAAGTGCAAAAGAACCTCGAAATTTGCATTCCCAGGAGTTCAATCACCGTTTCGTTTTTCTCACACTCTCTCTCTCTCTCTATCTCTATATCTTCTACCTCTGGCTCATACACATAACTTCGTTTTTTGATTTCTTGAGTTGCGTATTAATCGAAGAAAGGAGCAAGCCAATGCTAGCTGAGGAAGTCGACACAATTGCTGTGACACCTTACTATACTTACCTGCCTAGAATAACCGACAAAGCAAAAAAGAGAAACCCCGAAATGAATTCGAGAACTTCCACAAGAGCAAATTGTATTATTTCGCAGTAATCTTAAACCCGTTAATCTATAAGTGAGTTAGCTAATTGTAAGGCCCCTTTTTGAAGCGGAACAGAAACCGTTCGAATACGACAACTTGCCATATATAATATATATGAATGTACATAACCAGATATATATCCCCATGTGATAAGCACCCGAGCGACGATCTCGATTCCATTCAGAACAGACATTTGCAAACGTTTTGCGTTCCAGAGACTTCTCTCTCATCATCCGTTTTTACCTTTTCGTTGACCTTTTCGGTTCCCTTTTGCGTTGAACTTATGTAACATAAACTCCTGCCAAGACCTCCAATAATAATGTTCTTTCTCTTCGCCCCCGTTCGGTCAATATAAAACCCAATCGAAACACGATAAATCACAACACAAAACAAAAAAAAACCCGACTTCGATAACGCCTCGATGACGGCGCACAGGTGTCTCATGTCAAAATCGATTCACCTGTTTTTCGCCTGCACACCAACGCAACGGTTATATTACTGATCACATTCTCGATTGCTGTGACGACGCGGCAGTACGTAGGAAATCCCATAGACTGTGTACACACAAGGTAAGCTATCGATTGCCACGATAACTCTCACTGTTATCCCCGATTAATCCAATTGCTCCGCTTGCAGAGACATTCCCGAAGATGTTCTCAACACATATTGTTGGATACACTCAACGTATACAGTGGTCGATGCGTTTATGAAGAAGCAAGGTTCCGAGGTGCCTTTTCCCGGAGTTCACAATTCACAGGGCCGCGGCCCTCTAACAATAAAGCACACAAAATATTATCAATGGGTAGCGTTTACACTATTTTTTCAGGTGAGTACCGAAAGCTAATTTAATAATTTACTATTTTTTTTAACTGTATTTTACATTCCAACGGCGGAAGCTGCAAAGCTTTCATCGTTAGCATTGGAACTGTCCAAAAGCATTTGAAATGGGTGGGAAATTGTGTAAACTTTTGCACAAAAAGAGCTTTTTCGGGGTTGAATGTTGGAAAATGCGTGGCAGCTTTGTAGCTTTGGAAAATCTTTGAAAAAGCTTTTAGTTTGGAAACAAGGAAAAGTGTGGATAAACATGAAATCCTTCGGTGGGTTAGTAAATCTTTGCAAAACCTTTTTTGTAAATGGATTTGAAGAATCAATTGTATTGCTTCTATATTATTCTTGAAATATAAACTTCTCTTAAACTTATTAATTACATATTTTTAAAGAAAGCCTAGTAACTAAGAGAGCCTTTTGGCATGCCTTTGGCTGGAGAGTGGGCTAGCCTGAGAGGTCGAGGCTCTGTCTAGCCGACCTTTGGGGGATTCCCGATGCACCAGTCACACCAACATCAACACCAACGCCAACCCCAACCCCAACAGCAATGACCTTTCGCACTTGCCGAGGCGTTGTCTCTTTTGTTAGCCGGGCCTTTATAGAGCCATAAAATCGGGACTCTGATCATCTGACGATGGAAATGGAAATGGACATGGTGGGGATGACGCATTAATGCGGCACAGACGCTGCAGTTGCTCCAGGCCCACACCATGGCACGCGTTGCATGCTGCATGTTGCTGCATGTTATTGCTCCGTGCAGCCACCGGAAAACGAAGCGAGAACTATTTTCGGACGCACTTTCTCCAGCAGTTTTTCCAGCACCACGCGCGCTCTGTTATTATATTTTCCGTCTGCGCTATTTTTGTTAAAAAGCAGAAACAGGAGAAAAAAAAAAAAAAATACAGAATGCAATCGCTTGACCCCATTTAAACCCAAAACCTATGGGCGATGCCTGGCTGCATTTTCCCCTTTTCCGATTCTCCGACTCTCCGATTTTCCAAATTTCCGATTCTCTGGCTCCCCCCGATTTTCCTTGATACAAACGTCTTTTATCAATTTTATGCGCAGGGTGCTTGATATTTCCATTAATTTTATTTATTTACGCCGCCTTCCCGCTGCTTCTGAGGGTGCTGAAAAAATTATAATTTATGTGTCGAGTGTGTGCGTAGACCCCGCCCCCCCCGGCGCCCCTACCCTACCCTATTTCTCCCCACCTGCCGCCCCTGGGGAGTATCCATCCGAATATCCGAGTATCCGAATAAAACAAGCGAAAAAGAATGTATAGTATAGTATACCGCTCGGCTCGTTAAAGCGCTCTTGATATCCAATCTTACAAATCATATTTCTTTCCGATCGCAACAAGAACTGACGCAACCATTTGACATCGCTCATAAAATCCGCGTGTGCGGTTCCCTGTCGATCATAAAATCATAACGAGCTTCAGGGGGAGTGCCTTAAGGGGGGCTGGGGCTTGAGGCCTGGAAGGGGATAGGGGGGGTCCATGGGTCCACGGGGGCGGAACATCGCGCAGTCCATCAAAGTGTTTGTCGGAAACGAGAAACTACATGAAAGTGGCTGGGGGAGGGGGGAACAACGGCTCCCCAAATCTTGATCTGCCCAATAACCGCAAGTTTTATGGGACCTCCGTTTCTTTGTGGATCTGATTCTACAGAGATATCGCCAGTGGATGGACGTCTGCAAGCTATTTCCCAACAGGGAACATCGTATTTCCCTTTATTGCGGTTTATGTTATGCCTCCCACCGATGGGAAAGAAATAACCATTCATATTTAAGAGGGATGAATACTGAGGAAACTAAAGAAAATTCCATATTTAAGAAAAGCCCTTTGAGAGTATTTAACAAGGTAGAGTAGAGAATAAAGACTTCTTAGGCAGTTAAGATTTGCTTTAAGGAATTCCTGACTAAACTATAGAAAGGTTTAAAGGTATAAATATATAATTAAAGCAATAAAAAATCGTCAAGTTATGAAACTCTTTTGATTACACATTTTATGTATATTTTAAAGAGAGAGAGAGAGTAATTTATAGTTAGTTTAGGATTAACTGAACTATTTTATGAAAGAAATTAGGAGTCTCCCTCTCTACAGCTCACTAAGCATATATCCATATGAGGAAAAATCCCATTCGGTGAAGAATTTTCCTCTACCTTTAATGGTATTATTCCCGTGAAATAAAATCTAGTATTTGGCACTCGACACACACACACCTCTAGAAGGGCCTCGCCCATTGCGATAATTAACATGTTCTCGACGGGGGGCAGCTCTCCCCGTGCGATTTTAATGCAACATTTGGCGCTGGGCCCAATGACGGAGAATCGGAAAAATCTTAGCATCGGAAGAGGCGACAAAACAGAGTGCCATCCATGCATTTCACATTTCACATCCGGGTAATGTTTTTGTGTGCATTAATGAGTCGCGAGGCCTTCCGGACATTGTCTTCGTCTTCTTCGTCTGGGAAATCAGGGCCAAGAAACGAGAGGACATCGCCTAATGGCCGAATTATGCAGCGGGATCCGCATCCACCATTGTCTGCAGATGGAGATGGAAATTCGGGAAAGTCTGAGGCCGAGGCCGAGGCAGAGTACGAAAGGCGACTCACGTAGTCCTCAAACCAATTGAATTTTGATGGCGGCCTCCATTTGCCATCCTCAATTTGCGGCACTTCCTTCTAAATAAACTGTCTCCGACATTTTGCGGCAGCTGTCCGACGCGGAATGAGATCCGGATCCGGAATCAGGGGACAGTCGGAGACATAAGAATATATATAATCAAAAAAGATACAGTTGAAGCTGAATGAGTGGGTATTGTAAGTTAAATGATTATCAATTGAAAATCTCAGCTCAGTGGGTACTTTTCAAATTTAAATTTTAAAAATTTGTATAGAGCAAGTTAACATTTTTTACTTGCTTCTATTATTAGAGGGAAACATAGGGGATCTTCATAGCTATCAACTTGGCCACAGCTGTGCGCTGTTACTGAGGCAGCTGGTCGCACTGGGACAACTTAATCAAATCGGCCAGCGGATATGTCAGACGCTTTTTATTTCCACCCAGCTCCACTCCAGTCCCAGTCCCAGTCCCCATAAAACTCCAATTGATATGCCCCGCATGATGTCTAGGCGCAAGAATCAAAATACGCATAAATCCCGGCTCGGCCGCCGCCACGTCACATGTCCTGCCACAGGACACAGGACAAAGGGCTCAGCTCGGCTGTGCTCTGCTCTGGTCGGCTCCGTCAGGCTGATTGCAGCAATAATGAGCGGAAATCACAACAATGCAGAGCGGAAACCCTTCACTCCGGCACTGGGAGAAATCAAAAACTAAAATATTACAATTAAATACAAAATACTAAATCAAATTTAAAGATTAAAGCTTAAATATTGATACATTAATTCATTTAAGGCACGACTTTGAAGCTTATCAAGAATTCATTCAACTGAAGTTGGCAAAATCTTTAATCAAACTTTGATTCACCTAGAACATAGTTCAATAATTGAAAAATGTCCTTGTTTTTTTACAAATTCCTATTTTAATTTAATACGTATTTATTATTTATGCACATTTATTTCAAGTGCATCTTAGCAATCCCTCTCCGCGAAGGTCTTCCAGCTCGAAGCCAGACTCCCAGCGATGTCGCTTCAAATCATCGGATATCGGGTCCTGTCGCGTTCTTGCTGTCCTCGTCGTTGTCACTCCTCACATGCCCCTTCTCCTTTTCACGTCCTCCTTTCTTCTTTCTACTCTCTCCTTTTTCCTCTCTCCTTTCTCCTTCTTCCTAGTCGTCTCGTGAGTTGTTCGCCGTTCGCGAGCGTGCGAGAAATAAATACGAGTATGTAAATAATTTGCCCACAGGCACAGTGCTCTCAAACTGCCCAAGAGTCGCGTTAAAAAAATGTTTAAACTATTTCAATAAATGATTTACTTGTATCATTATTTATTTATTTTTATAATAATTATTTATTCTTCTTCTTATGAACAAGCGAATCCTAGCCTAGAAATTGAATTCTGTTTCTTTAAAGTTTATTGCGAACTACCTGAAATATATATGATAGATGAAAAACTAATTAATAGATCAAACAAAACTTTGATTAAGAAGAATTATTATTTATACTATAATCATATATTATTTATAAATTATACTTATAAAAAAGATCAAAGATCATTTACTGCCAAACTCCCTTTCAGTAACCTAAAAAGATGGAATATTTTGTTGCCATGTCCATTTTGCCCCACTTGCCAAGGCAATGTTTTGATGAGATAACCGACTTGAATGTGGAGTAGGAGGCGGCTAGTAGGGGTATATTTTGGAGGGGGGAAGGCCTTTTGTTTAACGCTTTTGGGGCTGGCCACAGATTGTTGCAACTACCATACCATTGTTTATGGCCGGCGAATGCAGCTTCTTCGTCGTCGTCGTCGTCGTCTCCTCTCTATATCGCACACATTTCCCGATTTTCTTCCCCCTCCCGAATTTTACCCATCCGCCCCGCTTACCATTTCAAATTTCCCCGAGCTCTCCGCGACTTTTCCCGCCTTCCACCGGAAGTGTGCGTGGCTCACGAGCGGAGAACGTGTTGCTGCCGCCAAAAAAACAAAAAAAAATGTTGGCAGCCACAGAGATCTGCTCTCCGGCTTCTCGGCCGTGCTCTCTGGCCGCCCATTGCCCACTCTCTCGCTCTCGCATGCTCCGATGATTTTCCGCTCTCCGTCAGCTGTGGCCTGTGGCCATTTTCCGAGTGGCTTTTCCCGTTTCCCGGCCAGTGTCTGTTGCGTTGGCGAACTGAACGCGCGCGTCTTTTCCTGCTCCTGCTGTTGCTCCGAAGTCCACAGTGTGTCCGCCCGATCTCTCTCTTTTTTTGGAAACAAATCTCGAAAATCTCACCTTTGCAACCTTTTTTTTGGCTGTGCGTGATCGATTGAAAAATGTGAGGTGCTGGGGTCACCTGAAAAAAGCTCGACCATGTCGGACACGTGACCCGCGCTTGTCCCGCGCGACAACACCGATAACGCCGATTGAACCGATTGAACCGATTAAGCCGATTAAGACGGTTGCGATATCGATAACGCTAGCGAAACGAGTGTAACTACAACGAGTGTCGAACGAGAGGCCCAAACAATTTCTATATTTCCACAACACCCACGAAAGATCATTGACTGCATTGCGGGATCATAACATGTAGTGGGAAGCCACATGCCCGCCGAATTTATATTTATGTATATAGACAAATATATATATAAACACATATGTATTTATATATATATATATATAGTATTGTAGGGGCTGTGTGCAGGCCACCGCTTCATCATAATTAACTTTTACAAAGTAAATAAACCAACTGCGAATTCGTGGGCCATGTGTTGTGCCCAAACCAAAAACCAAAAAAACCGAAAATCAAAAGCAGAAAGCAAAAGCGATCCCGCACAAAATTTTACAATTAACATTCGCCAATATTCATGTACGGCGGATTTGGTTCTGAATCTCGATCTGGATCTGGGTCTCCCATTTCTCCCTATCTCCCATTTCCAAACCGCCAGGGAAAATCGGGGAGCAGAAAATCTATTTTGCATATACAAAAGTTTGTATTTTCATATCTATCACGAATTTGTTGTTCCCTCATATCATTCGCACATTTTGTTCAAAATGAAATATTAAGTTTGGCCCGCCTTTGTTTATTTTAGTTACTTTTGTTTTTGTTGCAAAAAATATTTACTCGGTGTTAATCAATGGAATCAATTTGATTCACATATCCATCAGAATTGAATGGGTTTGAAAATAACTGAATGGGGAATTACTTTAATTGATTTCCTTCACTGACAAATTTAAATTTAATAGATATAGGTAGGGGTTTTTGTTTACTTCTTGCGAAGAAACAGATTACCTTGCCAAGTAAATTATTTTAAAAATATTTATTCAAGATAGAACCCATAAATAAAAAATATATAGCTATCAATGGGTTTTAATATGCAATGTGCAAGATTTCATTTGAAAAATGTGATAGAATTAGTGGGAAATATTTATGCTCTTAGCCGTGTCATGTATTTCTTAATAATTTGTTATATATTTTTCCTAAATTAAATTTGTTAAGCTGTGGCTTTCTGTCCAAATTTCCCCACATTTTCCCAGGCATGAAGAAATTAGCAAGCTCAAGTTTTCTGACCACATAGATCTGGGCATAAAAAGTTATAGACTAAAGTAGGGCAGCCTTAAGCCTGGGATTTTCCGGCTTTGGCTTCTATCAGCCGCACAAACTTAATAAAAATATCAATAATTATGAAATACTTGCCACATCGTTCATGGGCAGTGACACTGTTCAGATTTCTGGGGGAAACGAGTAGCAGCACCCCAATACTAACTAGTGGGGGGCATCATCTTCCACGTATTGTCTCTGAAAATATTGAATTCAAATCGATTTCGTGTTCGATTCCAATTCAAATTGAAATTCAAATTCAAATTCTGATGCCGCTGACTTCAAAGTGATCTTTTGATCGGCGGAATATGTTTTTGTTAGCATTCTCCGCTGGCTGCATTCGAAAGTGAACTCAACTCGAGCCGATCGAGTGCTGTTAAATTTAACGACTACTATATAGCACTATATAGCACTATATAGCACTGTGTCCGAGCAGAAACAGATTTTCCCGCTCGCCTGTCGGTCGAGGAAAATCCCAATTAGTCACTTCCCTGATTCTTGGAATGCCGTGCCTCATCTTCAATACTTTGTCCACAAAGCAGAAAATTCGGATCATAATTAAATAGGCACGCGGTGGGGAAAACAAATGAAAAGTCTCGGGTTTTCCCTACCTACCACCCACCCCGGATCACCTTTTCCGCCGCTTCTCCTCATCCCCTCTAGATCGCTGGCTATTATCTTTAGAGCATTTCTGGCATATTTCACAATGCCGAGCAACGAAATATTTTCGTTGAAATGTCAAGTGCAGGCAGGAAGCCCGCGGAGATTTTCTCGTGTTTTATAAACAAATCTGGGACTGAACTCTGCTGGATTACGAAATAGATTAACGATGCTCTCGCCTTGGTCCGATCACGATATCTGTGTCTCTATCTCTCGGGGGTAGGCCTTCGCCTTTGACTTTGTGGGCCACGTGTGCGTATACGCAATTTTTTCGCTCTATGTGGATATCTCTGCACTGAATTTAGCTTTTCGATTTTCGCTTTTCGGCTTTCGGATTTCGGCTTTCGCTGTTGTTGTTTTGATTTTATTATCGGCAGCTCGGCGGGAAAGTTTGTTTATAAACATTGCAATTTTAAAATTTACAGTTCATTTGGAAACTGTTGTTCCTTTTCTTCTCTACGTCAGTCAGCATAAGTTTATTAACATATGGGAGGGGGGGCGGCGGCCATTTGATGCCACATTTTATTTATATGCTTGAAGCGTTTTTTATTTGTTTTGTTTTTTATTTTTTTCTCTTGTTTTGTTCTTCTTGTTCTTGCGCAATTTTTAAAGCTCTGGCCAGCCTAGAAACTAAATATTCTTGGCCCAGTTGATTAATTTGAAGTACATATCATTGCACAGAACCAAAGTACCCTAAAATAAATGCTTAGAGGTAAATATTACAACCTAAAAGGGAAGCTTACTTTGGCAAGTCGAAGTCTGAATACCCTTAAAGCGTTCCCTCATTTTAAGGGTGACTAAATGTGGCTTTGTACAATGAGCGTTGAATTGAAAACAAACATGGTTATTATTACTTTAAATATTTAAAAATGCCAGCAATTGTTCAAATGTGATTTGTGGAAATATAGAAATGTGCGTGCAAGGTGAACGATTTTTAATTAATTTTCAACAACAACATTACCAAATGCAGTTAATGCTGAACACACATAGAAAACAGAAAACAGAAAAACAAAAGACATCCAAACCAACAATCCAAAGTCAAAGGCGAAAACCCAATGTTAAACCGACGGTTAGGGGATTAAGGAGTGCGGCGCAAAGGACCCAAAGATGCCCAGCTCTGTGAGAGACAGACCCACAACGATAACGATAACGATAGCGATAACGCCGCAAGCCGAGGAACTTGAGAGCCAAAGCAGGAATAACCAGAGCCAGAAGCAAACGCGGTGCCGCCTCCGCCTCCGGTTCCGGATCCAGTCCCGAATAGCCGATGCGCCGATGATGGGCCTGCCGCGCAAGAGAAAGCAGGAAAGCATCGGAAAGCAGGAAATCGGAGCACAGTCGGTCGATAGCTGCGCGATAGACGCCTCTGATAGGCTTTGATACTATCGATAACCAAGCAAGCAAGCCAAGATAGCCAAGCAAGGCAAAGCGAGACAGAATCATCGCCGATCTTGCCAGCTCTTGCTCTAGCTGACAACAAACCATGTTAGATATATTTCGTGGATTGAAAAACCTTGTAAAGGTCAGTCACGTTAAAACCGATTCGATAGTATTCCGCCTGCACTACTCAATAACTGTGATGATTCTGATGTCATTCTCGCTAATTATAACCACACGCCAGTACGTGGGCAATCCGATCGATTGCGTTCACACCAAGGATATTCCAGAAGATGTCCTTAACACATACTGCTGGATACAGTCCACCTACACGCTCAAGAGCCTCTTCCTCAAGAAGCAGGGCGTGTCGGTGCCCTATCCGGGCATCGGCAACTCCGACGGGGATCCGGCGGACAAGAAGCACTACAAGTACTACCAGTGGGTGTGCTTCTGCCTCTTCTTTCAGGTGAGCCGCAAACTTCTAATCGATTCGGATTTGTCGGATTTATCGCATTTATCGAATTAATCGTTTTGAATTAGGTCTGCTTTAAGAACCGATTTCTTGGGTATCGGGTAATACATTATTATACCATGTACCGTAGGTACAAAGGTATATTAATTTTGTGCAAATGTATGTA
>JAEIHY010007586.1:0-38483 GCA_018904565.1 Drosophila tsacasi | reverse complement strand
CCTGTTCTGCTTGGTCTGCTTCGGGCTAAATCGAGGAGTGAGGAGCGAGGAGCGGGCCAGAAACAATCAGAATTTGCACATGACTGCCCGGGTAAACGAGCTTGTGTCCTGGCACTCCGTTGCAATTAAGAGTTGCAACAATATTTCAGCAGCTATTCCGACTCGGAGTCGAAACAATCGATGATTGTCCGGACTACATCCACTTAGTAGGCAATTACATTTAGAGAACCAGCCTCGTCTATCCTGATCGAAAAGGGAAATGGATATAGGAGAGGGAATGGTAAAGGGAAGGGGAATGGGAATGGGATTCATAAGCCATGAACCACACACAGAGGCCAACGAAATTATTTAACACATTTAGGAGGCGGCCACAAAATGCGCACACATTCAATCGGAAGGACCGCACATGTCCTGGTCTCAGGAATCACAAAGCACACAGCATCCTCATCCTCATCCTCATCGGCATCCCTATCCCCGGGTGTCCTCAATGACACAGAGATTGTAAAACGTATAAAATAAAGACAAAAGCTTAATAACTGAACTCGGGGAAGGGTGCAGGGGACAAGGATTGGGACAAGGACTCCCAATCCGACTCCGACTACGACTGCGACTCTTCTATGGCTGCCCGCTGCCCTTGTGTGACAATAAAAACTAATTTTTTGGGTCGCATTAAAAGGGATACACCTAAATGACAAAATAAGCACACACATAACACACACACACACAGCACACCCAAGGAAGCCCACACAGAAACTGTCGAGACGACGAAAAATGCAATTTCTGTGGTTTTCATTTTTACGGCAGACCCCGAAATGAAGGTGGAACATTTGCTGTGTCTATTATGGCATTGAATGGATTTTGTGCTGATTCCCCTGATCCCCGGCCCGGCCCGGCCCTTACCCAGCCCCACCCACTCTCCCCCATATCCCCCCGGGCAATCCACTATCATCTTTCAGTGTCTGCTTAAGTGTTTGTCTAACATTTTGTGGCTTATAACTATCATGGCTTATGATATTGACCCAAAACATGTTTAACAACGCATTTTGTCTGTGCACAAAAACCGAAAAATGTTTCATTTTATATATATATCTTATATATATCCCTGTGTATAGGACGTGTGTGTGCTTACGTTTAGCGAGGGCTTTATCGGCTCGAATCCATCGATTGCCGGGGAGGAGTGGAGGTGACCCGACATAAATAGGAAATTTGTACACAAAGCAGGTTTTTTCTTCTGTCAATGTCGCACGATAAAAGTAATAATGAAGGGGGGCTGGGGAGGCACAAATGGGTCCTGGGATATGCCTTTTTCGACCCAGCAGCCCTGCAACCCAGCAACATGTGTCCGTGCCCCGAAAAGTTAATTGCTGTCAAGGAAGCTCCTCGAATGGGAGTAAGCCTGGCCAAGGCGAAATGAAATTACACTAAACAAGCGAGTTTAAGGTCAAGTTCCGTCGGACAATCAAATAACGGCAACAGGCTTAATAACACTGCTGCTGGCCAAAGTTGTGTCCCTGTCCCTGCGAATGCAAAACTAACACACAAATGGGCAAAGTTTCCCGCATTCCCTGCCACTGGAGATTACGTAACTAGAGCGCCGAGGAATAAGATAGGAACATGGCCATAAAGTTGCCTGCTCCCCCACATTTGCATAGTCCTGGACAAGAGCCTGTAGCCTGTGTTCGTTAACTAAAATGCGATTGTATTTTATGCAGCGTGTCATGAAATATGCGACAATGCTTACATTTCATTTACACGCAGTCCGGGAGGGGGCGTGGCTGCACGCATTTGCATGGGGCCTCGCCTGGGTTTGGGTTTCGGGTCTGAGGTCCTTCCGCCTGCATTTTTGGTGTGCAAAATTTATGCGAGAATTGCGACAAATGCTGCAGTTGACATCGACCGTCCAAAAATTGGCAAATATTTGACCGCTTTGTGCGCTTTGCCGTTCGCATTTGCAATTCTATTGCCTGCAGAGGAGAGCTCAACGCAAAAAAAAAAAAAATGTAGAAAAGATATAGAAAAAATGCGGCGCAGCCAAAGGATACAGGCTGAACCGAACCGTTGGTTGTCTTTAAGCCGACATTCGCATAAAAGTGGCCATTAGTTGCACTCCATTTAACAGGGAAACAGAGAAGGCAAAGGAAGCAGCTCAAGAAACCAAAGGAGGAGCCGCCACGCCAAGAGCTGTAACAGGTGCAAAAGGTGCTCTGGAGAGGGCCAGAGGGAGATGGCGATGTTAGGGCTCTCATTCGCATTCATCAGCACTCGTTTTTAATCCATTATGTGTGTGTGTGTCGGCGACATAAAGATTTAATGAATCGTAAACCTGAGTAATTGCCCCGCCGCCGCCGCCACAGCAACAGGTAGTTCTGTAGTCCTGCCATATGGCAGGGATTCGTCCTTTCCCAGAGCAGCTCCATTGATTTTCTTGAGTGCACAGCAGCGTATCAGCTTGCAGTTTTCTCAGCTTTACTGCCCGGGGCAACCGTAAATCGTAGAGAACAAAACCAGAAGCCATGGAAAAGCGTGTGAGCCATAAACTTCCGGTTTCGGAGCAACTGGTGGCAATTAACAGCCTGAGCAGTCCTGAGCCCCAGCAAAATCGATGCACATCAAAATTCAATTCCGGCGGGGCCCCAAAAAATGCATCGGCAACGGCTTGAGAGATTTACCCATTTGTGTGTTGGACAAAACATAACAATTTCAGGCCCCACTGGCAGCCAAGTGACCCGGCTTCCTCCCGCCTCCCTGCTCCACTCTGAATGCAGTTGGCCAGCAGCAGTAACTTGGCTAAGCCGATTAGTTGCTGCACTGCCAACGAAACTGAGCCCGGGCCCGGAACACGATCCGCCTAGCTGTGGCTCTCTGTGGCCATTAAAACGAAATTGCAAATACGATTGAGCCTACTTTCTGGCGCTTAAGTTCCGGCACAGAGCAAGGGCTTTGGGCCGGGTCAAAGGCGGCCTGTATTGGGTGTTGCAGTGAGTCAAAGTTTAATTAATGCACTGCCAGCGACACCGCAACATGCAACATTTAGTTGAGCCAGGACTAAAGCCCGAGATGAGCTGTTTGCCAGTCCCCATATTTGCAGGTAACTCTATTTTTTCAGTTTTGAACATCGCCTCTTTTGTTGCTATTTTTGCGGCAATTTTCACCTGTCGTTGGCTCCTCTATTTTTTGTAACCACAACTACTGGAATCCTCCGCCGCCGCCGTGTCTCTGGTTTTTCCCAACTATTTTCATAGCCCGTTTTTTCTCGTTTTTTTCTCGTTTTTAAGTTTTTCCCAACAGCTGCAGCGGGCCCGGAGCTTTGGGTGTTGATTATTGAACAACAAAACGCCGAGACAACCAAAAACGGCCAGACAGCAGGAGCGAGGCCATAAAAAAAGGGACGTGGAACAACAACAGCACCACAATGTCAGGCGGCAGAAATCGAACGATGCGAGTGCGAGGATGCGAGGCTGCGAGGATGTTGCTACCAATGTTGTTGCAATGTTGAATTGACCCCAATCAGGCCGGTTGCTGTTTGCAGATAGCCATTGTTTCTGTTGCTGTTTTGGCTCGTTTTACACATTTTCCAGTGCATACATGCCACGGGTGGGGTCTGGGGAGGGGAAAGCGAGCCGCAGGGCAAGCAATTGATATGCTCCGTGAAACTTTATTGCCCAACGAGGAGGAGCAGGGCGAGGCGACCATTGGCCAGCTGGCATTCTGCGTTGCATGCACCATTGAATGCGGTTATTTAGATAAAAGTGCTCGAAATTACAAAACGCCATAGATGCCGATGTCGACTAATTGAGGCGGGGCCCTGGCTGGGGCCAAAAGGAGAGCAGGAGGCCTTAAAGGGACTTTAAGCTGCCGGCTGAATAATGCACGAGTTTTGGGTCAAAAGCGCACCCGAACGCCATTCGGTATGCACAAAAGCCCAAAAGGCCAGAGCGGGACAAGGAAGGCAAGGGAAAGGAAAGCAAATGAAAAAAGGGCTCCAAAAAATATATATATACATACACATAAACGTACTATATACATTTGAACAAATGGAAAAGAAACCCCAAAGCCAGAGCCACAGTCCGACGGACCACAATGCTGAAAAGGAAGTTGCTTAATTAAAAGCGGATATTAGCAATTACAAGCCACAGCCGAGAGGGATGGCGGGATAGCAGGATGGAAGAATGGCAGGACGAAGGACGAAGGCCGAGGGCCGAAGGATAGCCAAGCGATAGAGGGCAGTTCCAATGAAACGGAAGTAAATAAAATGGCATTGAATGGCAGCCAACGATAAACTGTGGGGAAATTAAAAACGCGTATGCCACAAAGGAGTCTATGATCCCATGAAACTTTAATGCCCAAAACATGGCGTCGTCTTTTGGCCCGGTTTCCATTTTCCGCATTTGACATTGTCACGCGGCCTGCTTAATTTCACTTTGTAATGAGAGGAAGCTCCCTCAAAGAAAAAAGGTGCGCCTCCAACTTAATTAGGTTATCATTTTGGTTTTTTTCGCCCCTTTTTGCCTTTTTGTGACCAAAAAACAAGGGCAGCGTGTAATTGTTAATGGGTTTTACAGCTCTGTTAGCCCGGATTTTATATAGAATATATTTTTTGTTGTTCAACGCTCTCCCCCTCTATTTTTTTTGTGTTCTGTGTTTTAGCTGCTGCCGTTTTTGGCCCTGATTTATGCTGCCACCCGGAATGTACAAGGCAAATAAATTATGCATTAGGCGAGGGCTGTGCTACCTGACCCTGGCCTGGTAATTGAATCGAAATGCTAACAATCCGCAAATGAACATTCATCACGGGATTTGTGCCTGCTATACTCGGGGGAACACTCTACTATGGGGATCTGCCATTTATCTTTCATTTAGTGCAGGAGGGCCTCCTTGGGTTTGACACTTTTGCTCGTTGCCTTTTTAATACCTTAAATTTGCAACAAATCGCTGACAATAATTCGCACATGGCACTCAACAGGAATAAATTACGGGGACACATATGGAAAGCTCGCCCGCTTGAAACAAAAGCGAACGAAAGAAGTGAGCTGGGAAAAGCGAGGGAAAACCCGAAAAAGCGCCGTAATGGCGCATCTGTTGAGGAAGGGAACCCGAACCCCCCAGCTTTCCATTGCCCCGCTCGCGATGGCAACAATTGATGGACGTCAGCGCTTCGCCGCTCGAAAAAGAATTATTAAATTGATCGATGGCCATAAAAAATATACGAAAAGGTAAACTGAATAGCGCTGAAAGGGCTTCGTCGGCGTCATCGTTGGCCAGGTGTCGACAACAAAAGGTGGCAGCCAATTGATGCAATTCCCGCGGCCCCCGACTCGATCGAGTGGGTTTCCGGAGACAAAGTGCGAAAAATGCGACACTATGAGGGCTATAAATATATTTTACAGGGGAAAATCTTTGCTCCCTCGGACCGCGGCAAATGAGAAGTGGGAAATCCAGTTTTTGCCCGCATTTCTCTCTGCGAAATAGTTTAGGGAAACGAGGACTAAAGTTTTGCACGTCCGCGGCATAAATTCAAAACATGTCGCACTCATATATGAACCGCCATCCATTCAGCCATCCAGGCTGTACAGCGGCAAGTGGCCTGGCTACGTGTGGCATGTGGCATGCGGCTTATAGAGCTTGCTCTTGGCCAAAATGTGGGCCAAAACGGGGAAATTATGTGCTCGTTACTTATGCGTGACTAGATGCAGAAGCCAGAACACAGAACACAGAGAACGAAGTGTGTAATTGCACATTATGCTTGTCCTGCCGCCGGCGATGGATCTGCCACTGCCACTTTCGTTGGCTTTTGTTGGCTTTAATTTTGCCCTGTTAACAAATATTACGTATACGCAGTGGCGGCGAAAGCAATTTGGCAAAGCAAAGTTGGATTGTGCCCGGCTTGCGGGGGCGGGGGGAAAATGCGGGCTCACATTCGCATTCACAATCGAGTTGATGAAATTGGAATACATCCAAAATGAAAATTAAATTCAACAATTTGCGGTTGTTTTTAGCTGTTTGTCTGCCGAAAAAAGAAGAGAGGAAAACAGAGCTGGAAAACCCAAAACAGCAATGAGCCAAAGGGGGTGGAAAAGCTGGCTGCTATCTCCCACCCACTATATGTGTGTGTGTGTGCATTTACATGCGGAAATGTGCAATTTGCCATTTCTCTGATTGTTTTTTGAAACTCAGCTCGGCTACTGACTGTGTGTTCGTTCGCTTTTCCAAAGTGAAAGTTTCAGTCAGCATTTCATACCCTTATTTTTTTATGACTCTTGCTGCTGTTTCTGGTTTTTTTTTTGTGCAGTCCTTGCCAGGACAATACAGCAAATTGTTCACGCTCCGCAGAGTGCGGCGGGCAGTTATTGTTTTCGGTTTGCAACACTTTAGACCAGAAATTAATTGAGTGCATATTTTTTCACGCGATAACTGGTAACTGGTAACTGTCAGAAACCGCTAATAGAATAGCGCTCTCCACGGCTGCCATTGGCCCAATCCAAAACAGGTGTGTGTGTGTTAAATCAAATGCGACTGCCGACGGTGAGTCACAGCCAGAGTTGTGTTTTTGGTGCGGGTGTAATTTTATGGTAATTACGTTTTTAGCATGCCTCTGGCATTGTAGCAAATTTCATTGTTAGCACTAAGCTCTCACCGCCCCCTCCCCTCCCCCATTTCCCATTTTCCCAGTGGGCGGCCGTGTGGCAGGGCCAACCGCAGCGGCAATTGCCGTTGTCATTGCTCTTGTTGTTGCAGCCGTGTGCCAAAAATTTGTAAAATTCTGCAGTTGTTGCAGCCGCCACGCCCGTGCCCCGTGCCCCGTGTGGCAGCGGCAAATGCCATAAATTAAGTGCGGCGACAACGGCGACAGCCAGAGCAAAGGCGCAGCCACATGACAGCGGTAGAACGCAAAAAGGTAATTTTGCGAGTGGGAAAATGCAGCAGCCGCAGCCGCAGCAGCAGCAGCAGCAAAGCCAAGGAAAATGCAAAGCATTTGCATCCGACAATTGCTGAGGGACGAAGGCAGACATGTGGAATAATATTATGAACTCCGGGGCAGAAAACAAAACTAATTACAAGGAGAGTTTCTGAGAGACGATAAAATAAATAGTTCTCGGAAGAGAAAGCACAATGTCACAGTTGCCATTTCAATTAAAAGTGAAAATAAGTGCACAAATAAAGCAAAATCCTAGCAACTCTAGAAAGTGTAATAAATCCTGGCATAAATATAATAAAAGGACAAATAAATAAAGGGTTTCTCGGGGTTTGCGAGTAAAACTCAATAAGAAGTGCTAAGTAAACTAACCCAGGTTACTGACCAATACAGCTTCATTAAAAAAAAAAAACGATTGCCTCAGCAGGATTTTATTTTACAAAGAACAATTAAATAAATAAATCTTTATCTAAATTCAATCGATGCAGAAATCTATTTCGAGGCAAGCAATTAAAAGAATAAATATAATAAATGAAGAACAACAACTGCTCTTTGGACAGCTTTAAATTTTATCTAACGCCGTAAATAAAAGATTCGTGCGGCATTTCCACAAAAATTGAAAACCTAAATAATTAAATTGCACAGAGGAGGGACAGAGACTGGACTGGAGATACATTCATATGCAAAATGCATCAAAGCATTTCAAATATTTATGGGTCAACACAGAAATATGTGCAGCGACCTCAGTGCGCATTTTAACCCACTCAGGGCCTTCCCTTTCCCCCTCCCTCCTATGTAATCTCAGAGCCCTGTGCAATTTAAATTTATATTTACTAACTGCATATTAGACCGCAGACCGAATGCCCGATATGAAGAGCCCTCGACAAAACGAAAATAATTCATCGTGGCGAGGCACTAAAAAATTATTAAATTGCCTTTCCACACACTGCGAAAAATGCTGAAAGGAGGCTGCGGGGAGCTGGGTAGCTGCCCTGTGGCATACAGGCAATTTGTTGCATGGCATCAAATATGCAATAAATCTAACTGCTAAATCAACAAACAACTGCAACGCACCACAGACAGGCAGAGAGGCAGTCAGACAGATGGACGGACTGTTCGGCCCAATAAAACAATGCAACACATTTTTGCAATTGAAATTGTAACTGAGCTGAGCTCAGCCCGATGTGTGTCCGTGGCTGTGGCTGTGTCTGTGAGTGGGCCAGCCCTAATCTGATTTACCATAAAGTCGAAAATGCATAACATCCTGTGGCAGTGACGCGGGGCAGGGAGACGGAGACGGAGACGGGCAAGGGGAGTGTGCACACAATATGAGGCATACGTTGGGGCGTTGCATATGATTTCAGCAGCCAAACACCGACAAACACGCAGGAATGCAGATCCTGTCTACGGGGACGGGGAGACTAACTCCCTGTAAGCCCCTTGGTTCCATTTTATTTGTCGAGTTTTTTCCTTATTTAGTTGGATTTCACAAATATGCATATGCAGTGAGAGAAATGTGTGGTACTAAAGGACAATACTTGTAGATACTTTTTTCCTGCTTAGGGTACTTGTATATATTCCTAGAAACCTTTTTGTAAATTGTACTTTTACCAGCTATAATTTAACTAATTATATTTTGCCTTTGCAGTGCATTTTCTGGAAAACAAATTCCTAATAAATTATGGAATAAGAAAGAAGAAGCGAAGCTAAATTACAACTTCAAATGAACACAATTTCCGAAGTAATATGTATAGATAATTGTAATATGTATTGATAATAGATGCAAACCATATGCAGAGAAAGAAACCCCTAATAAATGTAGGAAAAGGAAAGTAAGATATAAATTGATGGTAATTTCTCCCTGTGCATTGCACATGCAATTTGCTCGTGCTCGTGCTCATCTGTTTGCTGGTGTTGTCCCTGCATAAAACATGACAAAGTGCGTTGATGTTGATGTTGATGTGGATGTTGCTGCTATTGCCGCTGTTATTGTTATGGCAAGTTTATTTAGCTTCGTTTTACAAAGTACACCGAACGTTGAGATTTTATGCAAATTCGCTTATTGCGCCCTACAACAATCAGAGCTGCTGCTGCTGCTGGGCTGGCAAATAAAATAATCCAAATAAATAGAAAGCACACACACGAATGCCATTCCGGGGACACGCCTTTAGTCAATTGGCCATAATGTCGGGCATCAGTTTGTTATGGCAGGTGTAACACACATGTACTTGTATTATATATCCGGATATTCCACTCAGTCGAATTTGCTGACAAATGACCCGACTGACCGCTAATCGATTTTCCGCCAGCGAAAGGAAAAACTCTAATTGGTCAACATTTGGTTAGCATCAATTAGGTTTATGGACGTGGAAGTTGGAAGTGGCTCCTTGCTGGGAGTTATCCTTCGGCAGAAGTTATGCTGTCAAGTGGCTTGTGCCACTCACCTGAGAGAGCTTTTCCCGGCACACACACTCATGACATGACTGGAAAAGGTGCGAAACAAAGCGAAGCAAAACAAAGCCCCCAGTCGTTCTGGCATGTCCTGTCTCTCGCATTTCTCCCCTCAGCGGATTTCCACGTTGCCTGTCTTGCCACCGCCTCCACCTGTGTCTCCACTTTTGCCTGTGCCTTTGCAGTTCACCGTGTCCGGCAATCAATGGCAATTGCATTTGGCAATTGGCAGGCCATCAAGATTAGCCAGGGCCTGCCCCGTCGAGTGTCTGTTTCTGGAGTCTGTTTCTGTATGCCTTCGGCACTCGGAAAAAACTTTATTGAACTCTGAGAGGTATGAATCTTTGGAATATTTAAACTCCAGTAACATTAATTCTGTTCTAAGGGGTTCCAGATACAAGTTTAAGTTTCTTTCTCCTATTTTGATATTCAAAATGCTCTCAAAAATACCTTCTTTGAGTTCGTTTTTCCCCACTGTATCCCACGCATTCTCTGCCTCTCGAGCCCTGTGTGCATGTGCATCCATGAGTGAGTATCCTGAGTGCGAACAAAGCCAGTGCGTTCAGGGGGGGTGCAGTGCCCAATTCGCTTGCCTGCAATTGTTGCGGCTGAAGTGCACCCTCCAGGAGCCACCCCCTTCGCCTCCAACTTGTGCTCCTCCTGTGGCGGGCACTCGTGTTTGTCTTAAGTGTTGCCGGCGATTAACAGTTTAGCCCGGCTTTGTTTGCCCTAAGTGAGCTGCACTAATAAGCCGAGTGGGGGGTGGAGCGGAGAGGCATGCAACAATTGACTGAGTGACTCATGGCCCAGAAAGAGGGGGGCGGCACACACAGTCAGCACACGGGGCTAATGGCCTAAACAAACAAGAGTTTCCGCCGTCGCCCGGTCAATTATTTACCTTGCGGTTGCGGCGAGAAAAAATAAAATGGCTGCCGGAAAAACTTGTGTGCAAATACAGGGAAATTATGGCCAGGGAATCTTTCGGAAAAAAAGGAACACAGAAATGCAGACAGACATTTATGCATAATTAAAATGGACACCACGCATGACTGTATCTCTGCATCTCCTCGCCCGGCATGTAAGTCGAAATATTAATTTCCTTGCGGGGCAGAAACTATAAACTATGAGCCCGGCCCGGCCGGACCCAGCGGCATGAAAATTTAATTTTAATTAAAAATTGAAATGAATTTTTTTTAAACTTTTGTTACTGTTTATGCATAATGCATAATGCATGCGCCGCTGGATCCGATTCATAATCATTATTATGGCGCGTAGAAGGAGAACTTCCTGCGCGCGCCGGGAGCCCAAGCAAGGCGGACGGAGGAGCTCGTGTTTATGGCTTCTTTAATGAAAATCAAAGTTAATTAAAAGTAACGGCGTGCTGGAAAATGCTACCATTGCGCCACCCTTAACGGCCAGCCATTGCCATTTTCCGGGGCCATTCAGAGGCAGCATAAAGGACCGGCTCCCAGACACTGCAGTTTTGGCCTGGTCAATAACCGCAAACTGCTCCACATTGCAGGGCCAAAATGGGAATGGCAACTGTACACTGAAGTGGCCCCGCCGCCCAAGGCAGCCACTAAATCATCCATCCCGCCCTTTGACCTCTTTTCGCCGGAAGGCGCAGGAAGGGATGCGAATCTCTAACCTTTGTCAAAAATTATATGGGGCTATGATTACATAATTATTGGCTTTTCCGCGTAATCAGTTTAGCGTGTAAATTTGTGAGCGTGCTTTGATTAAATGCCTCAGCGATTCCTTTGACTGCCAGGAGCCATAAAGTGGCAGCAAAGGCCACAATGATATCCCAGGGCGGCGGCAGAAGGCGGAAGGCAGAAGGCAGTGAGTGATGCTGCGAGGCAGCTCCCAAAACTGGCCATAATTGGTTTATGTTGGCATACTTTCGGGCATAATATGCTTTTGATTTCGACAGACGTGACCCCGGGGGATCGAAAAATCCAAAATCCAAAATCCCATCGCCCGACGCCGCCCCCCGCTAATGATTTATGGCAAGTGAAGTGATTTATTCCTGCTCAGCGAAGTTTGTAATCCAATTTTAGCAGCAGTTCCGCTCCCAGACTCTGTCGATATGTGTGTTCGTGGAGAATTGTTCCGGGGCTTACCTGCAATGAAAGCAAATGTTGAAAGTTAGAATCTCGGAATCGCTGGAAATTTCTGTGTTAAATTTTACTAGAGAAACTTTTCCAGGCGCCACACGAAAATGGGCATCCCTTTCTGTTGCCACACCGAGTGTTGGGTCATTTCGTTTCATTCGATTGCCATCGATTTGCCATAAAAACCCACTCAAGTGGCTGAGGAAGCGGCCATTGTGGCAAATTGCGTGACTTTACTTTGAGGAAACCTAATTGGCAGGGACTTTAAAATTATTTAAGCAGAAACAAGGTATCTATTTGAATCTTAAAGAGTCTATTCTAAAGTCTACTTCCTCAATTCCCCCTCAAAAGTTCACAAACCCATTTAGGGGTTAATGATTCTGTCGCAATCTTTCCAGGGTAATCACAGTAATTGGCATTAATAATTCAGGCCTTAACCTGTCAGGTCAATAAATCAAAATCAAGCTGCCAAGTCAAGTGAAACACAAGATGATAGGAAAAGGAAGTCGCAATCGGCAATTTCAGGGGGGGTGAAACTGCCACATTCATGTTTTTTAATGAAAACGATTTGAAGTTTGTTTGCTTTCAGTGAAAAATTTATTACTTTGCCCGCCGGTTGGCAGACGACATAAATAAATCCACGCGCCGCACAAACAAGCAAATATCGAGCCAGGGGGGGGATTGTCTGTCTGTCTGCCAAAAGCTGTCAAAAGTCCCTGATTTGATAAGAGCCAGGCCCGAACAACAAACGGGACCCAGTCTTGGTTCTTGTCTCTCCAGCCAGATGTTCTTATTTGGCATGACAACACTCGCACACACAGTCTGTGTGGGTCCTTAAAGCCAGCTTTAACAATTAGTTGTGTTAGCTAGTGTGTGCTTACTCATGTTTAACGAGGCCAAGACCAAGGCGGCTGATAATCAGATGGAGCCGGAAGAAGGAAAAAAAGGAAGCAGGACGCTTTATCGCTTCACTAAGGCCACAGTTTTTGTGGCACAATTATGCGAGGCAGAGGCGAGGGCGAGGACATAAACAAATACAAAGGCAGCGCGATGGGGAAAGCGAAATTTAATATGGCGCCATCTTGGTTTCGCCGAGACTCTAATAGGCTTTGCCCCAACCCCCCTCTAACCCACACACTTTGCCAAAATAAAACAAAAGGACCCTCACACATGCCATGTGTGTGTGTGCGAGGTCGGAAGGGCAGAAGGACCTCAAGGTATGCTGGGCTTTCGGCGCCTTGCGGCTTTTAAGCGGCTTTTGGCAAATTGTTTCGGCCGCAGTCGGAGACGCAGTCGCAGATCCTTAAATATTTTTCATATGCCTCGGCTTTTCGCGCCTGCAAATATGCAATAAAATGTTTACAGGCCACCATGAATTTTCCGCCGTAGGTAGGAAAAACGAGCGGCGAAAAGCTAGGACGATTAAATTTATAGACATTCGCCGGGTCTACATAATTTAGCATTTTAAGCGGCAATCCAATAGAAATTCCATAAAAAGACGCACTCAGCGGGGGGCGGTGGCCACGATAATTGAATTAAATTATGGCCCCCACAGAATAGCGCCCTCGGTTATTGGTTTTTGCCCATTCAGACGCCCAGGGGGGAGGGGGAGGCAGAGTCTACGGCTAATCCTGGCCAAGGGATAAGGACCCGGACACGGACAGGCTACACAGGGCTACCTCAAAATCAAACCCGGAATACTTTCCGCAAACTTTTGCAGCGCTCAAATTTACATAGCAGATAATAAAATGATGTCGGAGTTGGGCCAGCGTCCTCGTCCTCGCCCTGTTCCTCGGAGTAGTAGTTGTAGTCATTGCCAACCCCATATCCAGCCCGATTATTCGTCGGCATCATCAGCAGCTTCCTCGGCGAGCGTCAACATTTTGAAAGCACTTAAACCGTTTGTTCGTACATGCAAAGTACGCAAAGTGTGAGCACAAAGGACGCCGCCCCCAGCTCCAGATTTTCCAGCTTTTCCAGCGCTTTTCCACCTCCAGCTCCTCCGCTGCCATCAGCAACTGCATTCATGCATAGACAACATTTCATTTTTCTTCTCGACGCTCTCGATGCTGGCGGCAATTTTCGCGTTGAAAGAAAACAGCAGAGGGAAAGCCACCCTCTTTCCCCTTAGAAAATCTGTGCTGTGCGCTGTGCGAAATTTACGCAGCTACTTAAAAACTATGCAGGCTTCAGCTTCAGCTCGCCGGCGGCACTGAAACATGGCCCGAATCTTCTCCAGCTCCGTCTCCAGCTGCGGCATAATCCAATTCATGAAGTTGAGAGTCTGACAGGGGGAAGCTTGGGAGCTCGAAGCTCGCAGTTCGGAGTTCGGAGTTCGGAGTTTGGAGGGCGAAAAACGCAGCCAGCTGTCTGCGCAAATTTGGCGTAAATTTAATTTTCAAATAAACTGCAGTCCTGCCCAAGGCCACAGAAAGTGGATAAAAAAAAAGAGGAAAGCCTTTGGGGGAAAATATTCAATGCATTGCATTTACATCTTGTTATCGCTTGATTAATTGTCATTGTCAGAGTCGGGCCGCGGAAGGGGTAAGGGGCTGCATGAGAATGACATGGAGCAACTTCAAAGGCAAAACTTTTCCTGATTGGCAGCTTTTGCGACTGGCGGCTGATTAATTTCCGCCCGGCTGGCTCCTAATTGAATGCCGCTTGTTTAGCCAACTTCCGCAGCTCCCTCATTCAAGGAGATGAGCCTTCTGCCAGAGATATATAATACATATATTTTAACACGCAATTATCGCTCCACACAACCGTTGCCAGCGCGAACAACAAACAAGGATCCGGCCAAGTGCGAACCAAATTGGCAAACAATTTGCACCAAAAGGGGGCAGGGGCGAGCGGAACCAAAATTTGTAACTCATTTTGGGGCAAATTAAGTGCCGGCAGGTGAGGCTGCCAGTAGCAACCCGGCAAAGAATATATACATAAGCAGAAACACGAGCCGAGGCCTAGGCCTAGACCCAGCAGCAGCCCTTTAATGTCGGCCGCATAAATTTGCCCAATTTACGAGCATTTTCCCTCCGAGAACAAAGCTCAAGGTGGCGGCCCGAAAAAGTGGCAGTTATTCCACCGCCATGAAAACGCAGTAAATTAGAATTAGACGCGGTGGGCAATTCCACTGCAGACACTCCCCTCATTCCCGGTGGTGCTGCTGCTGGTGTTTGGGGTGGTGCTTTTTTTCGGTGGGTTTGGTGTGGCCACAGCACACAACTTTTAATGATTTGAATTATGGCTAGTGGCGGGCTGTCGCTTTTTATGATTTCTTTTAATATTTTAATTGTGCTGCAGATAAGATACGAGCTAATGCGAACACATTTAGATATCTGGCGGATACGCACGGGCGGTCTGTCCACTAGAAATTTTGCCCAGAGGCAAAAAACATTAGGCCTGCTGATTTTAATGGGTCAAAGCGAAAAGAAAAGTGCTATGTCACTGGTTACAGTTTAAAGGAATATAGCTTGAAGATAATTTCTATAAATAATCTCTTTAATTTTGTGGTGGAACGTGATATACACAGCCATTATAATGGTTTATTGCTTGAAAAACAGGTTTACTTTTTCAAGCGACTCTTTAAATCGTTAGACATAAGTCTAAAAGCCTGTCTTATTTTTAAAACAGCTGAAGAAAATAAAGAGTTGTTTTTATAATTAATATTTCTTCCAAGAATTGAAAATAAAAATGTAAACATATTCAAGTCCTTCAGAAAACTCAACTTCTCTTACTTTCAAATTATCATAGTAGTGTGTTATTATATCTGTTTTAAATAGTTTTTGAAAAACGTATCAAACATATAAATATCTTCAATAATTTTTTAGAAAATTTCCTCACCATCAAATTATAAAAATTCACATCCTTGCTGGCTTATTTTCTTAATTTTCTTTCCACCTTTCCAAAGTCTTTAAATAGATACCAATGAGGACAACAAAGCATCGATTAGGAAAATTCAATTTCCAACTAATAAAATGTAATTTCTTTTTCATTATCCTTCGCACTTACACACACTCACTTTGGCTCAGAACGAACTTGAATCGTGACTTGCATTTCCTTTCAATTATTAGACAGCAGAATCTTCGATGGAATTTCAATTAAAATGCCATTCGATTTGCTCTCAGCTTTCAGTTTCCAGCTCCCAGCTCCCAGCTCTTGTTTTTGTCACCCCGACACTGGCTCACCTCATTTTCTGCGAGGGGTCACAGAGAGGGGCAACTTTTAATTGGCAACAAATTTTGCTATTTTGCTATTTTGCCAACAAGTCCGACATCCAAATGGAAACTTTCGCTGGGCCTGGGCACGAGCGGAGCTTCATTTGCCATATTTGGCTGTGAAACCGAAAGTGTTGCTCTTAATTAGCTCATTAAAAGTTCATCATGACGCACAGGAACAGGAACAGGACAATGGGACTGTGTGTCTGGGTAATATGTAATTGAAACTGCCAATTTCGGTGCATAAATGCGAAAGAGTGCGTGAATTTCCAACCGTAGGGCATCCTGTTCAGGGACAAGTTATTGTTTTCTCAACACGAATACCGACTGACCAACAATGGAGGAAAAAAACCAAGGCACAGAGAGGGAAGCAGGAAAGCCTTGCTCCGCTTTTTCTTTGCACTTTTCCTTGGCTTCAGCTTCGGCTTATTGTTTTGCTCAAGTGGCAGGAAAAACGCCGGGAGAATCGATCGTAAGGGATTGTACTCGACGGACGACAACAAAAACAGAAGTCAGGGGTGAAAAAGTGCGGATATATTTTCACAGCTTGTTATGAACACAAGGATGTGGAGATGTAGAACTGCAGAGATACAGAGACACACAGATACACAGATACTCCTAGGTAAGAACTATCCACTCATAAAGTTCGCCTGGCCGGCACGAGGAGCCTTTGGTCCTGGTCCTCGACGACATGCATATTAATGATACAACCTCGTCCAGGCGAGGTGGCACACTGTGCTCACTAGTCTGCGCAAATATTTTCATTAAAATTGGAAAAGTTTCCGTCTCTCCGACTGTCTGTCTGTCTCTCTGTCTGTCAGACTTAACTTTGCCCGCGGCCAAGTCGGGGAAAACGTTTTAAGTTCTTTTTCAGCAGAAACTTTGGGGTCAACTTTTCCTCGGCCAATCGAAGTTTAAAGGCAAAAGGGTTTTCTGGGGGAATTATCAGGGCTTAATGCGCCCGGCAAATCTGATTAAGCTGCGCTAATTGTTTGCACTAACCAACTGTGACTTCAACAGGCCAAGGAATGCAGTCAGAAAGGACAGTTTTCCGGCTTTTCCTCACATTTTCTAGCCTCTTGCCTCTTCTGCCGTTCTGCCTCGTTCTGTCTTGCTCTGTGTTCCCTTTTCCATGATGAATGAGCTGGAGAGCTGAATGGAGAGAGCGGGAAAAGCGTCGGGAAAAGCGCAAGCCAGGCAAATAAAAGAGCATCCCTTATGAGGCGCAGCCTCCACTATGCCTCCTAATGTACATAAATTCCAACATTTGCTCATTTTAATGGGCATATTTTTGTCATTTTACAAAAGTTTTCGCAAAATGCAAAGAGGAAAAGCGGCAGCAGCAGTGGGCCGGTGGGGCGCAGTGTAGACTTTTCCTCCACCATGTGCGCACTTATAAATTTTTTAGAGCGCAGGGATTTTCCATAAGCACAAACATGCAGCGCAGCCATCCAACTGGTATCTGTGCACTGGGAGAAATTGGTTGAGTAGTTCAAGATTTGGATAATATTAAAGGGAGAGGAATTTAATTTGCTTTCAAAGGGGAATACTTTAACTTTGAGGCTTTGAACTGACTGAATTAATTTAAGGATTAGTTTAAATAGTGTCAAAGAATTCTGAAACAATAAATCTATAATAATAAATTAGTATTGTTTAATAGTTTTCAATATTTTACATTTGATTCCTAATAATTTAATTATTTTTCGAAAGAGGTATTAAAAAGGAATCTTTGAAATAAAGGAAATATCTAAAACAGCCTTTGGTATGATACAACAATGGTTTCTAAATGTTTTAATTATTAATTATTCACATATAATGCCGATTAATTTAGTGTTAAAAATAAACATTCCTCTTTATTATTCCTCTTTTAGCATTTCTAAATAAAATCTTTAATATATTTTCGATTATTTTAATGCCCAAAAATCATAATTAGTTTCAGAAAGTTCCTCAATTTTTCTCGCTCTGCCTGTGGTGTGTGTGTTTGTGTGGCCATAATGAGGGAATGAGGCTTTAAGGAGTGAGGTTTTGGGGGGAACTGGATCGGGGATGGCTGCTGTCGTCGTCGGCATGCCACAGAAAACACTGGGAAAACTCTTCAAGGCAGGCTCTAGCCATACATAGAGACAGCCGGCAGACAGACAGAGAGTTAGAAAATTGCAGGATGAGAAGGAGCTGGAGCAGGAGAAGGAGATGGAGCAGCAGCAGGAGCAAGAGCAGGACCAGGACCAAGAGCTGAAGCTGGAGTAGGATCTGCTAGCAGCCAGTTGGTTGCGTGCCGCTTTGTCTGCCACTGTCTGGGGCGCTGGGTGGGTGCTCCGGCTGCCCCTCTCCCCGGGTGAAAAGCTGTGGCAATGCCTTTATATCAAATGCGGTTTTTATTCCACTGCAGCAGCCACAACAACAGATGCCGCTGCATTTAAGCCGCTTGGCAGTGGCTTTAACCAAACACTTTAAGAGCCGCGATTATTTGCCACATCAGGCCAACTGGGCGTATGCGTAATGAGCGCAGTTTTCGCCTCGTTTCTAATATCCTGCGTGGCTGGCTGACGGGCAAACAATGCCCGCCAGTATCTGTTGCAGTTTGAGTTGCAGTTGAGTTTTCCGCTTCTCCCCCGCCGGGAAATGGGTGCAATGAACGCTCAAACAGACAGGCGCAGATCAGAAAGAGAAGTTTATTTGAAAAGTTGCCGGCAAAGGGGGGGAAGTGAAGTGGTAGGCGCAATCATTGTAAGGGCATTACTACAACTTTTCATTCAGTTTGTTTCACTCGCTGCCTTTTTAATATGCCAGGATACAAGCCGGCGAGGGAGAGAGTCCCCGGGGTAGGGTGGTGGTGGTGTCTCCGTGGCACATTCCATATTAACAACAAGGAATATGGCTGCGACTCCGGAATCATTTTACGCTACGAGCTTCAGTCTACATTGTGCATTTCATTCATGGTGCCGCCAAGTGTGCAGTGGAAATGCCACGCCAACTATGCAACTATGCGGTGAAAGTGGAAATGCTGGAAAAGCTGCCTTCTGGATTAATCCTCGAAGAATTTCGGGCTCACTTTAATTCCCGTTGGCAGCCATGTTTCCCCCACAACCAATTTACCGCAACGTCATCATAACCGTAAAAGTTAAATGCGCATAAAAGCGCGCCCGAAACGCGCTAAAAGGATATTCATGCAACAATTTCAGTGATTTTGTTGCCAGTTTTACACAAGCCACGGAATTCCCCTCTCAGCCCTTGCATAATACATATAATAAAAATAAAGCTCGCTTCATAAACTCGATGGTTGTTGAGGCTTTTTTTTTTGACAAATTACTTAAATTACTTACGAGCGAATTATTCGGCGTAAGCCAGGCAAAGTGTGCTGGAAATTACCTGAAAAAAAAGCAGAGAGAGAACAATTATTATTTGGAAAATAATTCAGATATAAATCCCCACTATCATCCCTAGTTAGCTGTGCGTTCGAAACGCTTTCGTTGATTTACTGCCGGGCGGGAAAACTGTAACTGTGAGCTGAACAAAAAAATTGCGAAACATTTTCGCATGCAACATTTTTGTTTATGGCCGAAGCCTTTCCCTCCTTTTCCTTTGCCGCCAAAAATTTCCCCTAACTCGAGAATTTATGAGCATGTGCGTTGCATTTGTTTGACAAATTCGCATTGTTTTTGTCGGGTTTTTCAGGCAGAGGCAATTTTAGAACATTTTCCCGCTAGTCGGGGAAATTTTTTCGCTCCTCCTCCTCCTCTCCTTTGACATGTTCGCTGTTTGTTTCCGTTGAACAATTAAACAAAGCAAAATGCAGACAATTGAAAAATGCCATCATGCAGCAGGGAATGTTGTTTCTGATGGCCATAAAATGCGGTCAGAATTGGATATAGCCGAGCCATAATTAAAAGCCATTTACAAAGGGGCAGCCCCTGCCCGCCTGCCAATAAATATGCAAAACACACAGGCATTTTCATATCTCGATGCCGTACAATAATAATAATTCCATCAAAGAATTATTGAGAGGCAAGGGCACAGGCACAGTTCCAGCAAACATTCGTCAGTCGATGTTTGCCCTGCTGATGAATTGAATTGAAATGGAAATGGAAATGCGAATGCCGCTGCCGATGCCGATGCTTTGAAGTTCATTAAACTCGGCTACGCACAAGACGCCCACGCACATAGTTTTCGAGGGGGGCATGGCGATGGCGAGGGGGTTGTTGCCACTTGACTCGCTCACGACGCACTTGGGCATTCTAAACATGATTTCTAGCCCGCGGCAAGTGCCTCTCTCTCTCTCTCAGATAGGTGTAAGCCCCGTGTACGTCCAGGCACGTACTTTGACATAAGCTGCCATATCGGCAGGCCGGCTCCCCGGAAGCCTCACCTCTGTAAGCCCACAGATCTACCCAAAAGCACAGATGCGGTCATAATAATAGCCCCTTGTAAAGTGCCTTAAATATGCCCCCTTTTACATGGCAGAACGAGTGTTTTACGACCCTATAAATAAGCTATTATCATTGTTAATTAGGTGTCGCTGCCATTAGTGGTTTGGATTTTGATGTTTAACAAGGAATTTTGAATGCAAAGGTGGGGAGAGTAAGAAAGGAATAATGTTTAAGTCATTAAAAATTATGAATATAGCTAGATATGGATCATAGAAACAAGAATAAATTCCCTTCTTTAATGTCTGTATTCCACTTTAAAATATTAAATCAATTGTAACATAAAGCACTATTATTTTCACCACAACTGTTTAAAAATAGAATAAAAGACCTGGCTGAAGAGGCGGAGGGACAACATTTAAATTAAACAGACAGGCCATCTCCATCCACCTTCCACCGCCAATAATTCCCTTTGTCTCGTTTGCCCATTTCATTTTATTTCTATATAAGTCGCCAGTTCTTACGTTCTTAGCCCGCGTAGGCGTTTGGAATTTTAAAATGGCCTGATATTTGTTCGGTGCGGTTCGGTTCGGGCTCTCCACTTAGGTTTGGCGGAAAGTTAGGGCCAGGACGTGCCTCTATTTGGACGGTAAACATTTCATAATAAATCAGGAATGCGAATGCGAAAATAGCAAGCGGATTTAAAGCTGGCCAAAGTTGAGCATTTTGCATGGTAATATTTCATGGCATTTTTCGCGCTTACATTGTTATGTATTTATAATTTATTTACATTTCCGCTCTCATTGGGCCATTATGCGAAATTGTGCTTATTAATAATGAGTGGGGCTTACAAATAGGATTACACACCCCTCGATGCTCCACGTTCGATGTGTGTTAATTATGCAGCAGCAGCGTTTAAACCCTGCACTCTCTAAACTTAAAGGTGGCTCGGACCTCTGATTCGACGTGAATGAATTTCAGGCTCGTTGAGCAGAATGGAGCAGGTTGGAGGATTGAAAAGCACTCAAGGAGGAGCCGCACAATATAAACACAGCAGCATCGATTGATGCAAAATGCTTTTGCCGGTGTCGAAGCGTTTATGGCATCCCTCAAAAAAAGAAATGCCACCTTCATGCCAAAGTATCAAATGCATTCGAAGGCAGCGATGTGTGCACGAGGCGGTGAGTGCGTTCAACCCGCCTCCCGCTCCACCCATCTCCACCCTCGATACATATAGTAGCTCAAAATGCAGCAGTATTTTCCTTTTACTTTTCCTTTGGCGCGAACACCTGGAAAACTGTTTGCGGTGTCTGCAAATATGCCAAGCATAAATACACTGATGATGGATTCGCAGGCAGGAGCAGGAAGCGGGGAGGGGGCCAACGCGCCAACCCTGAAAACACAATTTAATACGAAAATAATGTTGCAACATCGAAGGGAGGACCTGAGCGGGGGGCGGGGCCACTTGCAATTTTAATAAACTTCTCAACGAGGCGGCGGCAGCAGCAAAATGAAATAAAAAGGAGAGCGAATCAGTAGCAGCGGCACTTGAGACACTGAAAAGGCTTCCATAAATGAAAATTCACTTCGCATAATAATGCGAAATTGTAATTATTTTGTCCGCATGCCAAACAACTTGGGCAGGGGGTGGGCGGAGGGGAGACTCAGAGCAGGAGGAGGAGACCCAAAGGAATGCGGCACCGATTGAGTAAAAGAGCGGATATCCTTCTTAAACCCGGAGCATAATCCATCGCAACGTTGTGTCAGTTGGATCTCAGGCACTGTCAGAAAAATTGTAGGTGATTTAAAAGCTTTTATTGACTACAAAATATCCCAGTACTTAATATAATTTAATATGGTTTCCGGTTTCTGCATTCTGGCTTTTCTATAACAAATATTTGTAGGAATAAGATTCGATTCAAGGTAAAACTTTCAATAGAGCATTTTCCAAATGTTAAACTACCCGCTTTCATTTTCTCCCAGTGCCGGCAGATGGGAAAAGCAATGAAAACGAGTCTGAGAATGAGAGCAAGGGCCAGACAAGTGGGCAGTGATGAGTAGGACGACACAATGCCACAATGCAATTACAATGGGTCAGGCTGCAGCATCAGCAGCAGTCCAGCACAACAGCGACAGCAACATCATCAACAACAGCAGCGGCAACATCAACAACAACATCAACAACATCAACAACAACATCAACAGCAGCGGCAACATTCAGCTGCAACAGCTTCCCATTGCGTGACGATGGCAGCCTTGGGTCACGATGCCACACACATGCGTCCACATAGGTGGACAGTCAAATTGCCTACACAATGGGCGGCGGCGGCCCCTGGCACAGAATATTTTCTGCAATTCCGCAATTATTGCTGCAATCGCTCCTCCTCGCCGGTCTCTCACGCAAAAGCGGAAATTTTAATTTCACTCCGGCTCGCGTGCTCCCGATTCGCTTCGGCTCGTAATGAGCGTGGAACACACTCGAGTGAGGGCCTGTCAGGATGGCATCCCAGCGTCCCAGGCTGCAGCTGGAGCTGCTGCCTTAATGCAATTAGGTGCAGTCTCAATTTCAGCCTGGAAACAGATACTTGAAATGGGTTTGTGGGCCACGAAACACGGTCCCCCGGGGGGGAACTTCAGCCATGCCATCCCTCATCTTAATCGAATCAACACACTTGACAATGTGGCGTGAAAAATCTTACGCCGGCATCAATTTTCATTTAAGGAGAAAGACTCCCAGACTGCTCCACCTGCAAAGGAATACATCAGCAGCAGCAGCAGTGGCAAGGCTCCCCCAAGGACAATATGTATGCCACATTATCGTGCTGTGTGGCAACATAAAAAATTCACCAACTAATTTGTGCGAGGCGCAAGGACGACAAAATGTAGCCCCACTCACCCTCGAACTGACGCTAATTTTATGACAAACGACAGACAGACAGACTCTCGGGGAGAGATACACCCGTAAGTATATATCATCTGGGGGAGGGAGAGTGGCAGTTCGGTGGCGCCGCCTTCATCACCTGGCACATCGTACATCAATTTCGAGGGCAGCGACAGGAACGAAGCCGAAGGACATGCCTCATAATTCTTAACTAGCTGAGAGCAGTCGTCGGTGGCCAGAGTCTAAGATAAATGGCAAATGCTTCCACAAATGGTCCTCTTTACGCCCGAATCAGAAATATTCTCAACCTAAAAATGAAGCCAAATTTATGGCAAATTCAAAGTTTTTCGGCTTGATTTTGATTGAGAAATGAGTACATTTTAAATGTTATTTATGGTTTAGCCGTGAAATGATTATAACTTTTCTATATTTGTAGAGACAGCTTGTATAACAGATACTTTCTGGATTTTATTTATGCATTTCATTAAATATTTGTTAATTATATTTATACTAAATGTTATAAAAAACTGCATCCTTTGCATTCTTTGGCGCTTTAAGTAGTTTTCAAAAATATTTATTGATAATATTTACTTGTAATAAAGCTCGAAAAACCCTTAACAAAAAACTGTACACTTTGTGGGAAAACATTTCCACACACACGCGCTTATTTATTCGTTTATTTTCCACCTGGCAAACATGGGCTCTTGGGGTCGAAGCGAAATAAAAAATCATTTACATTTAAATGAAATATTTTATACTTTATTTTAAGTATTTTCTCATGCATAAAATTGGCATTTTTGCACTCTCCACTCATTGCCACCGAAAGCCCACTTCCACTCCCATCGGCGACCCTCTTCATCAAATTCCCCACAAAACATAACCTGAGCCCTGGGTCGCATCAAATACCAACAAGGACTGCGGGACGAGGGGCAGCAGCTTCACCTTTGCCGAGAGCAGGGAAAAAACCCAACAAAAAGCTGGAAAAAAGAGGAAACGAAAATGAAAAGTGGAAAATGTATTTTCAACAAATAACCCACAAATTTTACAGCTGCCGTTTTCATGCGGCTTCGGCGCCCCAAAAAATATGTTTTATTATTTGAAAGTCAAATGGAGAAAATGGCCCCAACAACAACGACCAGTAGGGGGAGTTCTGGGGGGAGCGGGTGGCTTGAGTGGAAAGTCAAGGACGTCCTCGCAGACAAACAAAGAGCGGCTACACAAAAAAGGACAAGCCGCCATTACGGCGGATGTAATGGGTGGAGCAGGAACAGGAGCAGGACCACGAAGAGGATGGGTCTTATCAAAGAGCCTACGCACGACCGATTGCGGGAGGTCCTGGGCTGGGGCACCTCCCTCTCCTAAAGTCGAGAGATAGAGAGATTGGAGCGGCTGGACAATTCCTTTTAATGATGCCTCAGCAGCTCCTTCTGCTTCCCCTGCAATTTGCAAACATTTTTGAATAGTTAATTAAGTGCGACGTGTCCTACTTAAGGTTGGAAATAAAGAAACTGTTGCTGCGCGAAGGGTAAATTGTGAGCGTCCAAAGCCGACTTGCAAACACTCTGACAGGCAAGTATAAAGCTCGGCTATATTGATCGGTAATTTATCTGCAATTACCCACGACTCTGCAGGCTCTGCACGTGTTCATAAATATGTTAAAATTTACAGGAGTTTAGTTTAAAGCGCCAAAGTTTCCTGAAGGAATTACCTACAAAGTCGGGGGCTTGCCCCAAATTATTGGGGAGCTCACTCAGCCAAATTGCCTCGCAGGGTGATTCGGGGCGGCTGGGTCCTTTGGCTGGGCGTGGCACTTAAGTACGCACAAAGCGTCTGCTTTAAGTGGCCCGAAATTATGCACAAATTTCAATGGTATTAGTCAAAGTTTGATAATGGCTTCGACGTCGTCGGCGTCGGCGGCTGCGTCTGCGAGGCGACGGCCAAAAGGTGTGCGCCATAATTGTTAGCCTGTCTGACACTTGATCCCCTCCCTTACCACCCTCACAGCCCGGCTGCTACTGCTGCTGCTACTCCCGTAAAATGTTTTAATTTTTCTATTATTTCAGCTGAAGCAACATTAACCTGGGGGGCGGCGGCAACTCATCAAATTAGCAATTGTTGCATATTTCCCGGGCCTAAGCTCTTTGTAATTAGAGCCGCCTTCTGTTTCGGGTTCCAGCCACCTGCGGGGCAGCAGTACCCCGCCTGGCGGGAGAGTTTCTGGGGCTCCTGAGTGGCAGGATCCAGGTCCAGATCCATTCATTCACGGATGGTCTAGACGGGACATCGGAGTTGCCATGGGGAAGTTACCAAAGGCAAAGGCGACGCACAAAAGCCGGCTATAAATAATTTAATTGCCCTGGCCACAAAAGGCCAGAGCAGGGGCCAGGACAGGCCGCCCGGGGCTACTGCATACTAGAGAATATGTCAATAAGCCCCGGCACAGGCCATTGATTATTTACACAAATTATTGCGTTGCCCTGGCGAAATCAGCGAAGCGTTCTTCAAGATGGCGACACGAGCTACAAACTCAAACTCAAACTGAACTCGAAGGCCGGAATCTGAAAGCTGAAAGCTGGAAAGCTGAGAGCTGGAAAGCCGAGAGCTGAGAGCTGAAAACTGAAAGCCAAACCAAACCAAATCAGGGCCAAGTCATCCCCCAGAAAGTCAGCACGGTGGCAGCATCCCTCCACCCCTATTTCAGGGGTGGCGTTAATTTTGGGATTTAACTCGCTAAAGGTGCCAGGAGAAATGCTTAAAAGTGTGATTAAATTTTGAACTGGCCTTAAAGCAGCCTAAGGAAGTTTTAATATAATAAACACAAATAGAAAACTTGAAGAGAGATTGAGTAAGATAAGTGAATGAATTTAAACTAACCAAGTTTAAAGATCTAATTAACTGATTTCCGAGCTTAAACTTTGATTACCTAAATGGGATAAAAATTAACATGAGGAAAAGATTACCTTCAGAGATAAACCACTTTCATTTTCAAATACTAATAAAGTTGTTTAATTTATTACATCAGCATTATTAACTATGTCTGTTTGTCCTAACATCACTCCTTTTTATTGCCTGTTTCACACTCATTTTGAATCAATTTATTTGCTGTTTACATTGCAAGCAATCAATTTTTCAGCTCCGCTGGCTGCGCATCTGCAAACAATTGTGTGCAAATGTTGAAATGAATTCAGCTAAAGATAAGCAAACATGGGCTAAAAAATAGCAGGTAAACAAGTGCCACAGGTAATCCAATATTGTGGCAAAAAGCTCATTGCCGATAAGCGGAAAAACACAGAAAAAACGTGCTGCAATTAAACCTGTCATTCGGTTGCACAGAGAGTAAAGACTCAGAGTTACCATTATTTTAAATATTATAAATTAAGGCAGAAACATCTCATTACTAACTTTATTAAAAAATTAATAAAGTTAGCTTAAATGAACCTAATAAGACTACCAATTACCCTTATTTTTATAACAATACTTCCCCCAAAAGGCCACAAGTACCTCGTACAAAATGGAGGTGTTGATGGTATGAATAATATTGTTCTGGTGTCAGATTCAAACGCTTTATTTCCCGCTGAGAGTGACTGGCAGATTGCTGGTGGGAAACAAGGAAAAACGGAATGATTGCAGACAGACAGTCAGACAGTTGCCAAATTTGCAGGTCGCTTCATCGCCCCTCAAACGGCGGTGCTCGTCGTCCCTCGTCCTTTGCCCTCCCTGTGCCCCTCCAGTCCTTCGTCCTTCAGTCCCTCTGACAGCCTGTACTGAGCCGTGTTTGTGTTTTTGGCTGACATACATCATACATCATATTACACGCACGAGCTGATGGTGGCCGGGTGTCTGATCCGGGATTTTGCCAGCCTCGGAAAGGCGAGACGAAAGCGAAGTCGCGTTTAGCAATTAATGTCAATAACCCGCTCATTATGCGGTTGCAGCCCTTGCTTTTCTTTCTTTTTTCGCCCCTCCAGGGCCACAATATAAATTTAAGTTTATTTGTGGACCTGAAATCTACATAATTGCTGTCGCCGCCATAGACAACAGGCAATAAAGCCGTGGAAAGGACGCGGAGCAAGCCACATAATAATAAGACTTTGGCAACAATGAGGCAATGCTGGGTGGAAGAAAAAAAGAACGAAAACTCTCTCTCCAAGGGGGATGGGGGGCAAAAGGAAAGTGAGTAAATAAAAAACGCGTAAAGTGGGTCAGAAGTGGCAGGCAGGCAGCGTGCAGCGGGGTGGCAGGAGAGCGTTGCATACTTCAGGGCTGAAACTGAAGCTGAAGCTGAAGCAATAAAAGCCAACGAGCAGAAGTCCGTCCGGCAGAAGGGGAGGCTCGTTGTGGGTTGTGGACTGTGGATGGTGGGCTGTGGGTGGGGCAGCTCCAGAAATTGAGGACGCTTCTAGCCTAGGCCAACACAAGCTGTGCGTGCGTTTGCACTCCGTGTTCCGTTATTGTTCGACTCGCCATTGTTATTGTTGTTAAGCCATTCCAGCCAACAACAACAACAACAATGACGACACTTTTACAGTCACAACAACATGAGGAGCACGGAGCGGGGCCAGAACAACCCCAGCAGTGAGCCATATTTACCCACAACAATGGGCCATGGCCAGTCAGTCAGCAAGCTAAAGTTGGCGCCTAGATGGCGTCCATCAACTCAAACATTCCACGAATACAGGACACACACATACACCCACTTCGGGACACACAATGGCACTGCCAAAAAGTCTCCTTAAAGCGGCTTAAAGCCAAGTCGGCGAGCATTAATTACAGGAATGAGTGGGCTGAAAGCTTCCTAGGAACCACATGTGGCTGTTCGAGTGGCAAAAATTGTGCGAATCAGCGGGCCTTGAGATTTCCGCTGGCAATGTGTGATACACAGGGGAAAATGAAAAATGGAGGGAAATATGCCAGTTACGGAATGGAAAATATAAAAACAAGTTCTGGGAAATTTTATGTTAGCAAATTCAAATATTTAAGCCTGGCATTTGTAAGGAAAGAAGTTGTCTATGCCAGTCTTTTCCAGTAAAAGAGATACCTACTTAACATTTGAAATAATATTCTTAGCTATCTTTTAAGCAGCATTAACATTTTCTTTCTGTGCATTTGAAACCCTTTCGGGAGCTAGTAGAAGTAGGGAAGCTCTCGCAAAAAGTTGTGTAATTTTCCCATTTAAATGCATTAAGCTACGCCTAAAGAGCCGCCAGCAACAACAATTTGTATGCCAAACACTAACCCACACTAGCCAACACACACACACTCTCCACACACACCCTCCCAGATAACCAAACTCTGTTTACTTTCATTTTGCATAACATTAGCGACAGGGGGCGGGACAGGTGGCAGGTTGCCCAACTTCTCGGGCATTTTTCACTTTCATCAGAAAAAACTGGGAGGGCGCAAAAAACCGAAACCGCATAAAAATTGATGAGTTTCCTTGCGAGTATGTGTTTGGAGGGGGCGGGTGACACACATGTCCTGCCTCAACCCCGCACTTTGGTGCATGCATTAGGCACGCTCTACTTAATCGCAGCGCTCATCAATATGTAAGAGTGCCAAGTTTTCCAAGTCTGTTGCCCCCGAGAGCAACTAGAAACAGCAAACACAAAAGCAACAGCAGCAGGAATACAAGAGCAACACAAGAGCAGCAGCAACAGCAGCAGCAGCAGCAGCAACAGCAGCAACTTGGTGTGTATAGAGTGCGACAAAAGCCACGGCAGAAATCCTTGTATACAAATTAGAAAAGCAAATTGACGGGCGGGGGAAAGGCGACAGGAAGTGGGCTGGGACTGCGATGGGGTTTCAGTTCGGTTCGGTTAAAAGGGGGGAACCCAGTGACAGCACATAAATATTTATTAAAGACGAAGACACACATCCCACTCACACACACCCAAATACACAAGGTCTCTGCGATATCCTTGCAGTCCTGCAGCCTGCATTAATATCCTGTGTGGCAGATAAAAACGGGAAATTACCAAACACACAAGGTGCCGACAGCATAAACTTTGCAACTTTTCCAGTGGTTGCTTCCGAATTCAAAATCCAAAGGTCCCTTCTCTCCCTTTTTTGTTAATTTTATGACGGACCCTTTTTGCGGAAGAGTGACAAAACTATTAGCATATGGTGGTGGCCCAAGTCCCTCATAATCCTGCTACACCCTTCGACCGAGCACTTAAGCATTGTAAAACAAGGCAATTTACCATAATGCAAAGGGCTCCCAGGGCCACACAAACATTTGAATAGTTGCGAAACTAGATAAAATAATGAATTGCGGTCATTTGATAGCAGAAGTTTCGGGCCAAAACTATTTTCCATTTGCAAGCCAAAGCTCTTGAGTGCTGCCAATATGCATGTGAAGTGTTTTGGATTAGCTTCAAGTGAGCGAACAAGCTCTTAAATTTAATTCCATAAACATTCTCGGCAGAGTCCGAGGGAAATTTAGAGGCCACTTGGCTGGTAATTGTTATTAAACAGCAGCTAAAGACGGATGAAGTCAGCCGAGGAAATATATTTAGAGGCTGAAATCAATTGAGAAACTATTACTGAACTTGTAATTAATCCGAGGCTTACATTCCTGATTTTCTACATTAAATTCCTCATAGCTCTTCAAGTCGCAAATCGCTTAAAAATCCCTACAAAATACACCTAGCTTAGCATACAAAAAATAAAATCAATACCGGCTCTTTATTCTTTTTTTTTATTAAAAGGCAACCGCTAAACGCAAGCTCAGGTGTAAAAAACGGGAACAGGTGAGGGGATGGCTGGGCGGAAACTGACGTGAACTGACATTACATGCATTAGAAGCTATTAGAACGCTTCGAAAGGATGCGGCAGAATCAAAGGGGTTCGCGGCCACGGGGGCACACTACAGGCATTCGATCCCCCGCTGATGGCTGCCGTAATCATCGGGCCATAGATAGCCGGAGCAGCTCGGTGGCAGGAGCACGAGCTCCACGGATTCAGGAGCAGGAGCAGGAGCAGGAGCTGCAGGAGACGGAGCAGTCAGGCATCCCGTGAAGCGGAGTCGGGGAAAGGAAAAAGTTACCACGGCGCACACTTTGCCGTGTCATTGAACGTCGTAATGGCTTCGGTGGCCATATGTGTGCCACATCCTTATGCACACTCACACAGACAGCACACTCACAGGCAGCTATCCGGCACAGGCTGTCGTGTGTGTGTGCCTGTGTGGAATTTAAATAAATTAATACGCTGTATTAGACACATATTAGCAGAGGAAGGAGCAGATCCTTCGACGAGCGCTTTCCGCACTAGAAATCAGCCAAAAGTTAAAGGTGAAAGTGCATGTGGCATGCCACATACGGTGTGTTAGTTACGGATGAGTGCCCGCCGGAATGCCACCGGCACAGATACAGCTCTGGGAGGGGGGGAAATGGATGAGTTACTCGAAGAAAAAGCTTAAATTTATGGGGTTTAAGCTTGTCTTAAGGGTAAATACATATTTATTTACATTTGTTAAATAAATATATACAGTTTATACTCAAAAAAAGATGGCGGGATTTAAGATATTTTTTTTTTTAGGTACCCAAAAGTATGCAATGATAGATTTTATTTATGTCAAGGCTTACATATTCTTCAAGAAAGTCTTCAATAAATAATAATAACAAATAATAAAAACATATATTTGAAAAGATATATATTTCCTTCCCATTTTCTCCCAGTGCCTTTGTTGAGGCAAGCCAGCCAGCTGTTACTGAAATTCAATAACAAATGCATATTTAAGCGGCTCCGTGAAGTATGCAAGGCTGCGAAATAAAATACGAGCTCTACAACCAGAGAGAGAGAGAGAGAGAGAAAGAGAGATAGGTAGAGCATGAGAGAGAGAGAGATGGCTAGAGCCTGAGTGAAAGATATAGACAGTCACCCTGGTTGCAACAAAATTTTAATGACACCACAAATCCTGGCCCTTCGTCACCGCTCCTCCACTTTCTTCGCGCTGAAATTCCAATGCATTCAACTTTCTGCGGAACAGCGGCAACTGGAAAATTATTTAATAGAGCCATAAATCAAAGCGAGAGAGGTGGCAACCTGATTTCGCCCTATATACAGAGTATACCTTGGAGACAAATGTCGTGCCAGGGCCAAACTTTTAATGAAGGCCTAACCTAAGCAAGCAAGTATGGCAAAGTTTCTCGAAGGCGGCCCGGAAAATGATTTCAATAATCAACAAGGAATGGTGCGGCACAAAAGTTTTCCTTCGTGGGGGGGGAGGGTTTAGAAAATGGAAATTGAAAGCCAATAAGTGTGAGGAGTTGTGTTTTCTCGCCACCCTCTTAGATCATCCTGCATGCATCCCGCAAAGTTGTTACAGGATTTTTATTGAGGACTCCTTCTTGGCTGCTTGGCATTTTAATACCTCTCTCAGCCATGATTTGCGTACGCAGGTCGAAAAGTCTGCGCATTTTATCAATGTAAGAAGTTTATTATGCAATACTTTACGATCCCCATTGAGGCGGCCTTATTTATATGCAGGCGAGTGCAATTATAGGGCCACATTTCCCATTTCACCCCCGATTCGGGACAGATAAAATCTGCATTGAGATAAATATGCGCAAAGAGCAAACCAATCATCGATAAATTCTGTTTGACAACGGCGGCGGCGACGGAGGCGAGTGGAAGATCCTGGGGCCAAACCACGAAAAGAAATCAATTTCCTGTGACTCGACTCCAAACATTCGACTCCATTTCTTGCGATTATCCTGATGTTTTTTCTCTCTGAAGCTCTTTGTTGTTGTTATGCGGCCTCGGAAGGACCTGCTGCTGCCGCTCCCCGCATCCCTGCCACATTTGCCGCCCCAAAAACTTGTCGAGTCGACTAAACCACTCAAGGCTATATGGCTATATAGCCGAGGACATGCCAAAGGAATATGTTTCCCCCGATATATATTCAAATGGCAGAAGGCAGGCTGGAAGGCTGGAAGGCTGTGTGCGTGTCGGGCTTTGTGTGTGTTAGTGCTTTTCACTTCCTATTACCAAGGTAAACAAAAATTTTATTACCTTTTTATGAGCATGCCGGAGTCACAATGTCGCAACCAGTTGGCAGTCCGCAATCCGTGACAGACAAAGAGCCGAGGGTGGAGGAAGTGGCGGGAGTTGGTCCCAACTCTGAGTTCCGGGGGGGTTGTATTAGGGATTTAGGGGCTGGTACGTGGTACGTGGGGTAAACTATGCATAAACCATAAAAATTGGTTGTAAAAACGCAAGAGTGCAGACCGGCGGTTGTATGAATTCCATTTGAACTGGATAAATTGAATTTGCAAATGACATCAGAGGCGCAGATATGTACATCTGTTCCTCTCACTCGCATCTTGTCGTATCTGATAAATGCAGATTAATCAGTTTAAATCCAGGCTGGGATGGCTGCCTTTCATCTTGAGATACGACCCCATAAAGCATATACACACCACACCACACCACATGCCATGTGCCAGGCCATATAAATGCTCGCATTCTCCCCCTCACATCTTTAATTTGGGCATTATCAAGGCTAAATAAATTTGCACATTTGGCGAGACTCCGGCGGGTATATCTTTATCCGCCGATGAGCGCAAATAATTTACTTACTAAGCTAAAAGAAGAAGCAGCGGAATAGTGCCATTTCGCCGAGACTCAACTACTCGAGTTCAAAAGCCAACCAGAATTTATACACAATGATATGGCACAGACTCTGGCTATATATTCGGATGATGGGTATATCCGACAGGATACCCAGACACCCAGGGTGTATTGATAAAGAAAAATAGAAAATATTATAATATATATAATTAAATATTCTTCACTTAGAAGAAAATTATATATAATTCTTCAACACTTCTCTCTAGTTCGCTTACTTAGTTTACAGGGTACTCCCTATAAGACCCCCCAGATATCCATCGTATCCACTTATTTATCCATATCTATAACCATCTATTAGCACGCTCCAAGGTTGGCAAACAGCCGAAGAAGAAAATAAGAAAACTTTTCATTGTTTTCGTTTATTGTTTGCCCGACGAAGGAGAGACTCAGAGTTTGCTTTTGTTGCTGCCTTAATTAGTCACTTGTTTGGCAGTTATTTTGAGCAAAGTATTTCACAAATTTATTTGCCAAAAATGACTGAATTTAGGCACTCACACATGAGTGAACCCCCCGAACTCACTCGACTAGTGAATTATTTTAAGAATTCATTTAAGACTAGCATTTGTTTGGCCGAGCAGTCGAGTGTGTGCCAAATATCCCCCTAATTGGACAGCATCAATAAACAAAACTGCAGAACCGAAGGCAACGAGTCAGCCTGAAAAATAGATAAAGTAGAAGATTTTAAAGATTCAGATTTATGTTGCAATTTGGCCAGCAACAAATGGCAGGCGGCATTGGCGATGACACCGAAATTGCAGTGCAGTGCAGTGCAGGAAACACAGCGCGAGACCTTGAGCCACAAATCCAGCGCTAAATGTGGCAGAAAAAAGGCGGATTTTCCCCTCTACTTCTCTGTACCAAAATAAATATAGCCTGCTGTTGCCTCTTGTGGCAACAGCAGCGTGCAGCGTGGCATGCTTAAGAGATTGAGTGGTAATGAGTGGGGGACAGCAGGGGCAGCGCAGCCATCGTCGACTTTGGGTTCCGTTTTTGTTTCTGGTTCTGCTGCTTGCAACTCGGGGGCACGAGTCGCCTGTCCCGGCTGTCGTGCTGGGCGTTCTCCACCCAGATTGCTGCAATTAATCAAAAACTCTTGAAATTCAGCAGAAAATGCAGTCAGTCAGGGGGATGCACATGGAGAAATTTAAGGATTTTTAAGGTGAATTTAAAGCTTTAAAGATGTAAAATAGATCATTTTAGGTGTGCTAAGAGGTGGGATTTAATATTGAAATTGTATATATAAGTAACCTTTGCTTTGGCATAATTTCATTAATTACAATTTCATTACCTTAATTCTCCCTCTGCACTTAAAAAAGTTAATGGGGGCTGACTTTGAACCCGACTGAAGGGAAGATATATGCCTGCACTTGTAGCTATCTGTGGAACATGTGTTTGCTGTTTGGCCAGCGGCTGGATGTAAAATTCTTTGTTTAAGTTTCATTTCATCGCGCCTATTAAACATTTTCCTGACGCCTCTTATTGCCATTGTATCTGTGTGTGTGTGTGTTCATAATTTGTGTTTATTTTTAATACAGCTGCTGGCAGCCCAGGCTCCCTCTCCACTCCCACTCCCCCCCATTTATGTTTTGGCTTAATTAAGAAAAATAATTAAAGCATGTTGAAACTTTGCAGATTCTGTTATTATTTCTTTAATGGCCGAGCGGCACTAAAAAAAACAATGCCGGCATTTAATTTGCATGAAAATTATTGTATACAATTCGGTATTGAAGTGGATTCCAAGGCGTCTGACTCAAGAGCCAACAGCTCCATTCATTGGCTACGCTCTCTCTGTTCTAGTCAGAAGTTTTCCACGAACTTTTCCCTGACTCACTGGCTCACTGTGCAATTGCATTGGCAGCTCATCTCATCTCCCGGCCCCCGACTTAGTCATCGGAATCATCTGCTCTTGGCCGCCAATTGCTGTGTGAACCTAGCCGGAATATACTCGTACTACAGTATCAACAATTGGGGGCCAATTCACTCTGTGAGTCAACAGTCACATTCTCACGCAGAGGAAGCAGCGGCAGCTGGAACACATGTCAAGACCGGAGAATTATTTACTCGCACGCGTTGCCTATGCAAATTTAATTAGCGAGCAGCACTCTCTCGGAACAAATGGCATTTATACCCTAGACCTTGGGGGAGTACATGGACTATAGCAGACCTATGATAATTTGTAAATGAAGAAATGTTGTATTTACTTAAACCTGTGTCTTATAGTGGGGGCCTCTGGGCAAAGCATGCTGCTTAAATCTTACAAAACCCAAGGCTTTTCCAAAAACTAGGTCGTCATAAATCAGACAAGCAGAAATTTGGTAAAAATTCTTTCTTGCCAAGATTCATTTCCTAATCAGTTTGGAAAATAAATAAAGATTTAAATGTATGTTTATCAACTTTAAATTGACTTATTTTATAATCAAATTGTAGGTATACCAGCAAGTAATGTTTCTTTGGATAAATTACCTCTAAGAACTTCTTTTAACAAAAAGATTTAATTGCATATTTCTGTAGATTTTTTAGTAGATTTCTAGAAAGATTTCTATATAGATAAAAAGATTTCTATATAGATTTCTTTGTAAATTTCTCTCTTGATTTATAAATATCTCTCATAAAACTAAAAACTTTATTAAGCACCACTAGTTTAGAGCTCTTTTCATGCATTTCCATTTTCTGAACGTTCCCTAAATCTTATTCCACAATCAAGTGCTTTTTCTGCAAATCTGAACTAAAACAAACATCGATTAAATGATTCATTATGTGTCGGACTCATATAAATAAATAATCCAGAGCAGAGTAAGCAGCCTGCCAGTTACCCCCGATGGAATTTCTTAGCCTTTTGTATTTTAGCCGCTCCTCAAGTGTTTCGTCTTGGCAAACATCCCCCTGCCCATCATCAGTCACCAATCATTAGTCTTCGTTGGCCAACTCTGGGCATATATACGCAGTATGTGAATCATGTAGTTTTACTTTCGATGGAGGCATGTTCCGATAGTGATCCGAGGCAATCGATCAGGCAATCGCTGGATAATCTAAAGAATTCCAACTGTGCTCTTGGCATTTGCTCATCGTCGTCGACGTCGTCGTCCGATGACATCAGCCCGGGCTTTGGGCTTTGTCTAACAGTTAAAGCCATTCATAAACCAGTTTGCAGGTTTATCAAAAATAATATGCATACCGCCGAATGTCCGAATGAGTTATATAACGCGGCGGAGAGATGGTCGAGAATACCATCATGATATCAGAGTCAACGAAAAACGAAAAACATTTCGCGTTATTAGCATATTTCGAAGGCGAGGCGACAGTCAGTCAGTCAGTCAGTCGGAGGCAGGTAGTTGAAATTGAAATTCAATTTCGTTTTCTTTTCAAATTAAAATTTGTTTGCGCCGGAATTTGAATATCAAATTATGTCATTTGTTTGCGAAGCGTCCAACTCAGCCTTTTGTTTATAAGAAAAACTGACGGCACAACGAAATCTGTTTATAAACAAAAAACTTGTTTCGGCTTCTCGGAGCGCGCCAAAAAACAAAGCCAAAAAATACAAAGAAAATAAAGTCCGAAACTGGCCACCAGAAACTCTCAGCTCCAACTGGCAACAAACTGCTGCAACTTGTCTTCGCATATATGTACATATGTATGTATGTACATATATATCTCTCGGCTTTGTATATATAAAATTGAATTAACTTTGCAATCGATTTACTACGACCAGGCATGACGCTGTTTATATTTATAGGAGCCCCAGAAAACAACAAACAAAATCGTAAAAAAGAGGGGCAAAAGCTGATAAATCAGTTCAGGCGACTAACCAGTTTTCAGCCGCATATGCGTTTTTATTTTTATTTTTTATTTCTGCTCGTGAGAAATTCCCAAGTCAAAGCTCAAGACCGCTAATTAAGCAGAGAGTACGGCAGATGATGATGACAAAGAACAGGGCTGACCCGAAAATGTGAGCCCACATTCGCACACTGCGAGAAAATGTCAATCAAATGAAGTGAAAATTGAGTGAAAATGTAGTGAAAATGAGTTGAAAATGGAGCGAGAATGGAGTGAAAATGGAGTGAATTATCTAGTTGCTTGGATTTTTTGCACTAAACTCTATTTAAGCGAATTTTATGTAATTATTGGTTATTTGAGCTATTAATTTATTTTTGAATGTTATAGATTTTAAAATGGTATATTATTTATTTCTCTGTAACTATTATTATTTTTTTGTCAATATGAAAATATTTGTAGCCTTCAAAAGGTGATATATTTTATACAAAATACTTTTATTCTATTTTGGCATTGAATTAAATAAATTCTTTAGTTAAGATTTGATAATAAAAATACGGAACTAGATCAATGAAGATATATTTTTAAAATGACTTTCCATATAAGTTATAGATCATATAGTTTTACACATAGAATAACTCTTTTATTGAAAGTTAACCTCCCAAAAATAAAGTTTCTAAACCCAGTAGATTCTCATACCTTCTTCCCTTCGCTACTACTATTTATGTATATTTACATAACTTTTTATTTGAATTATTTTCCGTGCACAAAACGAGCCGGCAACTTATGTGGCATACACTCGTTGCGGTGCAGCTGGGGCTTTCTGGCTGGGCCGTCAATCACAGCGAATGCTGGACCTGGCCATAACGACTTCACAGTGCAGCAGCAGCACCAGCAGCGGCAGTGGCAACAGCAAAATGTTCTTTTTGGCCAACAATTTGCGAGGCTGGCGGTGGTGGGTTGCGTAACCTTTTGGCCAGCCTGGGAGGCAGTCAGACATTCAGCCAGCCGGCAATGCACACCGAAATGCCATTAGAATAAATTACAATCATGGCTTTAATGAATTTCTGACGCCATGCACACACTCGCACTCACATGAAGATAGACGAACTGTGCGGCATATGACTCATTAGAGCATCCGCTTTTGGCCAAGTTCCCCAGTGAGCAGCCATTGACTATTAACACAAATAGACAAAATGACTGCCACGGCGACGGCGACAGCGACTGGCAGGTGTTTCGGCCAGCAATGCGGCATTACCATATTTAATAAGCCGAAAAATTATGCGACTTGAATTACAATTGGCCAATGCACTTCCATCTCGGCAGCACAAAGCCACTGACGGAGATAAAGGCGGCAAGAGAGGCAAAAGGAATGATAATGAGAAGAAAGTGAACCCAAAAAGCAGGAACAAATAAATTCAGGGAGGTGATAAAAAAAATTAAACACTAGCCAAGGAAGATTGGATTCTTTGCAATGCATAAAACCTGAACAGAGCTTCAATTTTAATTTTAAAAATCACAACAACTGCATCCCGTTTCGTCATTGTATTTACATTACCCTAAAAAATACCCTTAACCCCGTATTAAGAAACTCCAGAAAGTAGAAACTCCTTTTAAGTCCTTCGTTGGGGAGCCTTGACTTGTCTTCGCGCTGCTCTGTTTTCGCATTCAGCTTGCATAATAATTCTAAATAAAAACGAGCACTGCAGGGGAAGCACAAGAAGAGCCAGACTTTCTTGGTTAAACTCCAAGCTCCCAACTCCATATGAGGGGTTTTAGCCATCCTAATCTTTAAGCCGCTTAAAGTTTCATGCAAAAACTCAATTTGCCACAATAACCTTCAGCCGGGTGGCAACTAAAACCAAAACTAAAACCAAGAAAAAAGTGGCACCCTCTCCACCCCGCCGCTGCTGTTGCATGCAATTTCTCGTGTTAACGAAAGTTTTTTTGCGGCCAACGAGAAATTCGCTTTTCTTTTGTTTACTTTTGGCCGAAAACTGAAAACGAAAAAGAGAAGGTGGAGCAGAAAGGCCTGCGACAACATGCAATGGCAGCAGGACGACGCCAGGCCTAGAAGTCCTTGCACAGGCACCCCCAACACCCCCCGGTATGGGGGGGGTCCTTTTCCACCCCTTTTCG
>JAEIHY010007575.1:0-13819 GCA_018904565.1 Drosophila tsacasi | reverse complement strand
GTGGTGCGTGCAACTTGCAACTTTGCCGCCGCGTGTCAGATGAGCTCAGGATTCCCGAGGAGGGCGACTTTTAATCACAAAAATTGCTGCATACACACCTTAAATTCACTTGTACTCTGGGCCTTATCTGGGGGCGGGGAACCCCCAAAAGTTGAAAAGACTCCCTCAGACAAAGCAATCGCTTATTTTTTCCTCTTGTTTTTTACTTGTCGGAGCCCTTTTTAAGTTTCATTTTCATTTAATTGTTTTCGGCACGTTGAGTGTGAAAATGGAAATGTGTCTGAAGGCGTTGGAGCCGTCAAGGGTTAAGGCGCGAGGTGGAATCCGAGCTCGCTTCGGTGCATCGCCAGACGACGACTTTTGTCTTCTACCGCCTTTGATGGGGCTCGCCTAATTAGCATCGGGCCGAGGCAAATTGCTTGTTAATTAAATAACGTCAAAACATGAAAAGGATTTCACCGTTCTTTCCTTTCCTTCACGCAAAACGGTTCAAGTGGCATCGAACCCATCGGCAGCCACTCAAGGCCTAAATTAAAGAGGAATTAAGCTCCTAATTGAAAAGAAAAATTTGTCAAATGTTGTTAAGTTATTTTTAAACTGATAGAACTTTTATTTTAGGCATGCAATTCCTTTTGGAATATATCTGAGTAGAGCGTCCTATTTGAGAAACCCATCTGCTAAAATTAAGAAGCTAAAAATTAAAGCGAAATACGCGGACTGTTTAGAGAATAATTGTTGAACATCAATCCAAACGAAGAAAAAATAATAAAAACTCTTGAAACCAGCTTAGAGGAGCACAGCATTTGGACCTCTGCAGAGCAGATCTCATGAATTTCTCAGATGAAAATAATAAAAACTTAAAGAATGCCAAAGGACTAAACATTCTATTTGCATGATATAAGAAAGAGTCTTATGATTATTTTATGGATAAAAAAATAAAATAAAAAATAAGAAAAATTGTCCAGTTGGATTTTTTTTACTTTGGCTGTTATAAAGCTTTAAGAAAATTGAGGCTTGCTTAAGAAATGTATAATAATGAGCGCGAAAAACCCTAACAACTTTAAGAACTCTAGCAAATGTTTTGCTTTCTTATTTCTACTAAACCCTAAAGTAATTCCTTTATTAATTTGAACCAATAATCCTGAGAAAAGAACAAACTAAGTACACTCGAAGCACTCTGTTATCGCAAGTCCGAGCTGAGAAAACCTCTCCCACGAAGAAGTTCATAGTGGTGTCTGTCCCCTTTGTCCCAAAGCCAATAAACTGCAAAACCCGACTGTAAACTGCTTTCGATTGCGCCATAGAGTGGCTCAGTGTTTTACCCGGACTGCGAGGGCAATTTTATGTCAGCTGCAGTGCAATATGCAAAAGGAGGCGGTGGCCCCGAATTTCGGATTTCCAAAGCGTCCATTGTCGCGGGTCATTAGGGACACGCGATGCCTGCAACTAGTGCGAGGAAATCGTAAAATCGAAACCATAAAGAGTGCGGCCCAGAGGAAGAGGGCCGGAGTCGAGCCAACTGCGAAATTTAAGCCACAATTGATGGGCGGGAAAATGTTTAGGAATGGCGGATGGCGGAGCAGGCCAATCGTTGGCCAAACATCGCATTCGCAATTTGTGAATACCTCGAAACTATAAACAAATATGAGTAGCTTTAATTGTCCAGCTCCTTAAAAGGACTTATTGCCGAATCGAAGAAATTAATTCAATTTTATTTATTTAAAGCATCCTTAAGTCATTAACATTGTTAACAACAAGAGAGGAAGGTATTTTTGGAAAGCTGAAATTTGTATAGCCTTGAAATTCGCAGTTGGGTCAGGGGTCGAGTTCGGATAGGACCATAAGGGATAAGGGGATAAGAAAAAAATGCATTATCTTTTACTAGAAAGCGATTTCTCTGTGGGTTTGCTCTTTGAAGCTGCGTACTAAGATCCTTCAAAAGCAGAAATGAGAAAAAGAAATGATCATTTCAACTTAAACCTTAAAATGTTTATTTAGCGTACTTTGATAGATTTGGGCACTCCCTACATAAGGATGTTGCTGCAACGCATGCTACCCGCTATCATGGGGCGCTCCTTGGGGCCGGTTATGTATTTTCCCCACACCTGGACGAACTCGCTCTGCTTCCGCTCGTACATCGACGCTTGCCTGGATAGCGCCGTGCTATAGTTGCTATCCGAGCAGAAAACGGGCCCTCGGATGTGAATGTGGCTATTGGTGATGTAGATGTTCTGGGTGTTCTGGGTGGAGTTGGTCGTATGTGGATAAAACTCCGTTGAAGAGGACCCCAATTCAGTTACGGAGCTCGTTACATTTAGAACCATGATAGATTCCTCAGATTGTAGATATTCCTGGCTACTGGAGCTTTTGCTCATCCTCAGTTCGTGCAGCAACTCGCGCATCTCCAAACAGTGAGTTTCAAGAACGTTCAGCTGCTCTGTCAGAGCCGCATTCTCTTCCCCCACACCCTGATCCACAGTTTGCTGGCCATCCTGTGAAGGTTCCATGACAGTATTCCCCATCGCGAACCTAGATTCCACGGCGTTAACAGGCTTCACACTCTCCAGGCCTTTGAGGTAATTTTTTGCCTTCCTTTCGGCCACTTGAAGGAGCTTTGACAGGGCAAATGTCAAAGCAAGTATCCCCCAGAAGCTCATCGCAAAATCGGTGGCACGACTTGGACCTAAGGGCCGGTGACTCACTTGTGGCTCAAACGTAATCTCGGGTCGCTCTGAGAAGAAAAAAAGCAACATCTTGGCAATTAAACTACATATATGTATACTATTTTGCCTCGCTGATTTTGTAACAATTCCGGGCCTTCATAAAATAAAAGTTAGCAATTTTACCCAACCGTTTTTTTTTACAGACATACGGAAAAGACGAACTATTTAAATAAGTAATGAGGGACTCTTTGATTCTTTGGCTCTCATTAAAGGTCGGTCCCTTAAACAATTTTGTTAAGCAATTCTCTTTGTTGAAATCATTAAACTCACCTTTGTAGAGCTCCACACGATAATCGGAGGCAGCGCGTCTCTGAATCTCGACCACATGCTGGAGACAGAGCACAGCCCAGGACAAAAGGCCCATTGCACAGAGGAACAGAAAACTAATGTTTTCAAACATGTTTTCCAGGAATTTTAGCTGGACTGCACTGGAACAGATGTGCCTGTAAAAACAACAACTAAGTGTGTCGGATTCGTGTGGAAAATGTGGAAACGAATAAGGAATTCATGAGATTATTGAAGTTTAATAACTAAACTGCTATGATCATTATAATTTAATCCAATTCTGTTTTTATGGCAGCTATATGATATAGAAGTCCGATCTTGATAAAATTAAAATCGAAATTCTACAATAATACAAAATGGCCGTTTCTCAAATTATATGAAAAAAATGTTGAAAATTGACAAAGTTATAGTTTTTTTCTCAAAAATTTCCGATCGTTTCAATGGCAGTTATATGACATAGTCGGCCGATCCGTTCCGACTTATATAGTAGTGAGAGCATATAAAAGACTATCTGCAAAGTTTCATTCTGACTAAAATTATTAAAAATACCCTACAAGGGTATCAAAAGAGTTCAAATATTTCTTAACGAACTCGTTGAAATTTTTTAAAATCATTTCAGCTCGGCCAAGTCCTTCACTACTTCGCCTTGAAACCAACTACATGCTCTGGCTGATCAAAGTTTCCTTGGCTTGACTGTGTGATTTCGTGTTTAAAGTGTACCGAGGGTATTGTGAGATGGCCGGACTCCTCATATTTCCTCACCTCTCTGGGCCGGCATCTGTCGCTGTCGTTGCCATGAGCGCCCTGATGATGCCATTGCTGTTTGTGTGTGAAGCAGCAGGTGCACGGATCTAAACGTTTCCCCGTTCAGTTTCCTAATGCGAGTATGAATGTGTGTGTGCGAGTGTGCATGAAACTCAATTCAAAAATACTTAACAAACATTTATTTGAATTTTTTCCATTCCGACCTCTTTCATTCTTCGCAGCTCCAGTGCGTCGTTCTCGCAGTTGTTGTAATAAAAATGCAAATAACTCGAACTCGAATGGGTTTGGTTCGTCGTATGCAAAGTGCCAAAAGCTAGAAAAATCTCTACCCCCTCCGACTGCGCCTGCGCTCCTGCGTATTTTCAGTTTTGCTCACGAACATGAACATAATTTTAATGCCAATTCAATTTAATGGTTCATTTCATATGAAAATTGTAAAAAGTCATTGCTGTTCTGGCCGAAAAAAGGACGGTACAAACCCGTCCAGACCTCCTTCGAATATTTGGTAGCGGTTGTTGCTGGCACTCTGGCATTTGTCATGCGTGATTTTTAGGTTGGTAGCTCAGGGAGCAAAAAGCAAGGGCTTCGGGGCGAAGTTTCCACAATTGTGTTGATGCAGCTGCGGGCAACAAAGCACTTTCTTTCTATTTATTTTATTTTTGAAATATATATTATTTTGCCTTTGCTAGGATCGAAAGTATGCTGTATTAAATGTACTGTGGGAAAAATCTTACTTAGATATATATTTCCTTAATGCTAGACAATTTGAGAGGTTAAAAAGTTGTAGTAACTTTAGTGTGAAAACCCCAAAACCATAAAGTGGTTCGTGGTTCCCCAATTTTATCCGTCACGTATTAAATATGCAAAAATTGCATTTGCATTTTTATTTTTCCAAAGCACATTTATATATGTATTTGACACGTTCCTTCACCATTCTATTTTAGATAAGCATATTTATGATTGAAACGAAACCCCACTTCCAGCATCCTTTTCCAGTTGACGCTTTCGATTTATTTTTTACACTTATTTGATTTCCATGCCAAATTATATTCAATTATGGTTGCTATGCTACCCTGCAGGCGCTGACAGTTCAAACGGTTATTACAATTGTTCGAAAGTATGGTAATAATAATAAATGACAGTAATAAAATATATAATTTTACTTTATTTATCTTCGAATTTCTAAAATAATACTTAACTAAAAACTCGAAAAATGTATTAACATGTCATCACTTGGCGGCATCATTTAATTTCCTTTGAGTGACTCCGGTACGCTCTGCAGAGGACATTGTTGGGTTGGGTTTTTCAATTTGATGCAGCCAAACAAACGACCTCCGCACACACACGTAGCCAGCGCACACACGCATATTTTCGTAAACTTTTCGTTTTTTACGATATGGTCCGGACTGTCCTGGTTTCAGGAAGCCAAAATCGTTGCAGGCATTGCAGGGTTTTCTCAGCAATTTGCGTGCCTCATTCTTCTTGCTTTTTTGATACCAAGCTGAGAGGTAGAAACTGGGATTTCAAAAACATGGACATGAAAAATACTGAGGTTGTGTCTCGGAAACAGCTTACGTTCCGTTCAGTAATTGTTAATTTCTTTAGGGCCAAATACCATTAAAATAAACGTATATCCTCATGATTTTCTGTATTGTTATGTCTTTTATCCAGCCAAAATTTAATTACTTAGATCTTCGCCCAACTCTGTGGACCGGCAACACATTGCTGACTACTCCATTGCGGCCTTAAAACTTTAAATGGCTCTAAGTAGGAAATGCCTGGGAAATATGCGCCAAGCTAATGGATTTTTTCCTTTACGGTTTTATTTATTTTTTTTTTGGCGGAGGTCGGATTGGGAGCTCGTTGTTGGACTAATGGAAGCGTCGACGACGACCTTAAAAATGTAAATAAACGTTTCTCTCGTTTTGTTGTTCGCGGGCTGACTACCTTGCGCTTAACCCCTTGAAGCACCCAACACACACACACTCACTTATTCGGATCCCACGGGGCCGCGGGCAGAGGGTCCCGTTTGGCCGCTTTTAATGCCGCGTAAATTTTGCAGGATAATCCAATAAAGAGATTTTCGTTGTGGCTGTTGCCGTGGGGAGCACACAAAAAATCGTTAAAGAACAAAGCAAAAACCCAGACATTTTGAATGCGACACCAAAAGCTTAAAAAACGGGGCGTCTGTGTGAATGAAAACAATTGTTGGGACCCTCGCCGGCGGAATGCATATATCCTACATGCGAATGAATCATAGGTTCGTTTTGGATTTAATTTACCCCCTAGACATTGACCCGCTTTTATGATATTATGTTTTCAGCTTCCTTTCGAATTACTGGGTTAAAAACTTACAAATTAAAGACACGTAATTTTATTAACCGATCTAACTATAGACGCTTGCTCCTTTATTGCCTTATAACGTGCATGTTTATCACTCGATTGCACTAAAATTTATTTTCGAAATAAAGTCTTTAATCAATTACTATAAAGGCACACTACAGAATAATTCAATTTGTTTGAAAAGGCCCGCAAGTGGACTTCACTTCCACTCAAAACCCCAATGGCAGAACTGCTTTAAAATCAACACGAGTGGTTTTTTATTTTTTAAAATATTCGCCAATGAGCCCACACCACACATATGAGTAATAAAAAGAGCATGGAATAACAAAAACAGCAGTTCACACACACAAATTGTTTTCAACAACAAAAACCCACTGAAGCGTGAGTACGTCAATATTCATATTACTCATACGCACAGTTGAGCAAACAACCAACTACCCTCAGCACAAGACAAAGAGATGCCAAGGTTGCTCTATACACTTCTTTGTTCTCACAATTTCATTATAAAAGCTAATTTATTGGAAAAATTTTAAATCAATTTGTGGAAAGGCGACAAAGAAAAACCGACAGGAATATACAAATTTGAAGTTTGTTAGGAATTTCCTATACGGCACTCAAAATAGTTTTTCTAAATAAATTAATTTCAGACTTACATTTTAATAATTGCAAGTATGTGCTTTAAAAATGTCGTGAGTTGCTCCTAAATAAAGTCAAATGTCAAACAAGGAAATTGCTTCTGGTTTTCCCATTTCGTTTCTGGTTTAAGTCTTACATTTGCCGGTTTCCAAGGCACAACAAATAGCGAGAAAAGCGTGTTGCGCAAAAATTCCTTGCCTTAGTCCAAGGGGAAAGCGAAGAAATCAATAAATTTCAAAGGAAATAATTAAGCAAGTAATTGACTTGGATTTCTTTTAGGAATTCCTCCATAAATCTTCACCAGCTAAGCTAGCACACAGACTACCGAACTTGAATGCGAGAAGGGTGGCAGCCCCGTCGTCATCTCCTCCTTGTTAGTTATATGGTGTTTGGGAAAGCAGGCCAAGAAGGATTTCCAGATTAAGCATGTGTTGGGATTGCAGATGCGTTTCAAAAATATATGATAGTGGCGAAGAGCTGTCTTTAAGTGGATAGAATTATAGTTATAAAAGCCTACAGTATGAAATGTTGAGTTTATTTCTAGATGCATCAATAATAAAGATACTGTTTATATAATGTTACATCTAATATATAGAATATATAGAATGATATAGAGAATGGGATTAGAATTCTGGTTAATATAATAATATGACTTCTTAGTCCCCCTAAACCTGCGTTGAATCCTTTAGTCTTTTCTCTGATGAACTGCACTGTACTTACCCCAATGTGTGGGTTCGTATGTAACAAAATGCAATCGCATCTTGGGTGTGCGGCGGAAATAAGGATGGCAGCATCTATTTTACAGTTTCAACACGAGTGGAATGCGCCACACTTACACTGGCTGCCGGCATTCCTGGCTCCAGCTCCGAGGATACGGGATATATATGGACGGGGAACTTTAGATATAAATAGACGGGGACTCGGAGGCGGAGCAGGAGCCAGATCCAATGCCAAAGTCGTCTGCCGAAATTAAAGCCAAAGGCATTTCGGCAAATATGTTTGCCTGGTCAAAGCCGAAAGCCATGGAATATTTGTTCACTTTTGTCAGCCGGCGTGCGAGAGTCACAGCTCCGGACAAGTGTTGATTGCTTGGTCAGAAAGAATTTCCGTTTCACTCCCTGAAAAGATTTCGCATTCCCTAATCGAGTGTGCTCTGTTTACGGCAATTAAGCCTTTATTACTTCGTTTAGATATGGTTCAATTCACATTTCCCCTAAGTTCTTTCATATTTTCTATCGCTTCTTATTGCGCATAGCTTAAATGAGCGTCATAATTATTGGATTTGTTAATTGTAAATTTAATTGAGCTCACACGATTTTCCGTGGACCGTGGCCAGCCCCCATCAGATGCCCTCGCTCGCCATTTCTGTCAAATTGTAATTTATACTGGAGAGAGCACAGACAGCGACAGCGACAACGCCAGCGCTGGCGACTGGAGCTTAACTTTTACAATGCATCAATAAATTACATTATCCTTAATTTCCCGCGTTTTTCCGGTCAACACAGCACAAGCGACACTTAACCCGCCCGCAGATCTGTGTCCATCGCCGCCTGCTGAGCCAGCAATACGCAACTATCACGGCATGGCGGGGTTAAGACTGCGGGGGCTGTGTTCAACGTATATATACGACGGGGAGAGGAGGAGGGGCGTTCAAGAAAATTGCAATAATTGTGGAAAGTAAGTTGCGTTAAAGCAGATGCGCAGAAAATTCGCAAAAGAAGCTGCTTATTAAATTTAATTTTAAGAGAGGAAAAATGGCAAGCCAATTTTTGAGAGTTTCATTAAAATAATCGATTAACCTCGCTGTTTAAAATATCTGTCCTCTGCAGGATAAAGCTTCTTTCAGCATAGACTGCTAATATTCTTTCCAATATGTATTATCTTCCAATTAAATTATTCTCTCGCTTATCATCAGCCAAAGTCCTTAAACACCTAGTTGTGCCTTTGAACAGTTCGCGAGCTCACAGCTGAAATTCTGGAACAGCGATTCTGCCTCGACGATTGCGCGATTATCTGCTATTGAATGAGTTTTGGGCAGTGCCCCGAGCACTTAGCACATAATTACATTGAGTAGTTCGAGTGCATGTGTGTGTATTTCTATGAAGCTGAGCCCATAATAGGTGCGGGTGGGACAGAGCGAGTTATGGCCGAGTAGTAAACCTTAATTAAGCCCCGCTGTGTTGCATTGATCAGATCTTGTGTGTTGGCCGCTTATACAGTCGACGAATATTGAATATTTGACCAATCGAACTACTATCTATCTCTCCGACAACGCCGTCCCAATAAAGGATGATTTTGGGCTAATGGGTTTATGGTTGCCAACACGCTTTTACTTAGACATGGTCCACGAGAATACACAAGAGATCTAAGCTCACTGAGTAGGTGAATGGATGGATCCTGGATAAGCGTTAGGTGTAAAACTGCATTAATTAAGTCGCAAAAACTTTAGAAATAATTGGATTATTTATTTGAAGATATATAAAATAATATTAATTTTAAAATTGACCACATAAAAATATCACAAGTTATAGTTTTGTCTTTTAGCATAGTTTATTCTCGAATGCATTTCAAAATCGATATTTTGCGGTCATAAAATAAGCCTCAAAACGTATGTTTAAAAATTAAATGAAAATGTTCTAGCAAAAAGTACACAAGGCAATATCCCTACAATCAGCACACTGCTTTCAAGAGTCGTATTTTGAATATATGTAGTTGCAACTTGCAACTTACCATTTACGACTTTTTTAAATCCCGCCCAAAGGGAACTGACAACGGTCTGATTGTGTCCTTTGTCCTTGTGAATTTGAGTATTTTATTTTAATGCCGAGAACGAAGTCAAAAACAACTTGTTATCGATGTCTGTCATTGTGTCATGCTTTCTTGCAAAGGGGCTTTAAAGAGAATCGCTGAGCGGACGGATGTCATTGTTGCGGGATTGCTGGGCTCGTTGTCCTTGCCATTCGTCTACGTCACGCGTGGCTGGCTTTTCGGGTTAAATTAATTAAGCGTGTGCGTTTTTATTGATGACTGAATACTTGACATAGGACCAGTCAGTCGACTCTTGTAAAATTCCGTTCCGTTTGCTCTTACGAAACGATTACGCAGTGGCTTCCTAGCTGAGTATACTTCGCCGTCGAATAACAAATTCTTTTTGCTGTCCCAATAATCTTTCCAGTTGCACAGGAATTAGATAGTGAAACGTATAAGTGTATCTGATACTGAGTTAATAACTCGAGTAAGTCAAACCCAACAAAGCCACACCGAACTGAAATTTGCGAAATTAAAACCACCGCATGGCTGGCAGGCAGGCAGAAAGGGCAGAGGGGACTGCTCCGGCGTTTGTTTTTTGCAGTTCGTATATTTTGACTGCAGCAGAAGTTTGGCATAAAATTTACTAATTTTATAATGTGGCAGGCAGACATTTATTTCGACGCTAATTACAAACATTTAAACTTTTAATTAGTTTTCAAACAAGCCGCGCAAAAATGCAAAACGAACGCGTCGAATGCGTGGCGGAAGAAAACTCTCCGACGGCAAGGGAAACTCTACGATATACAAACGCAAGTGAAGCTTGTTTACTGGAGATCTCTGAACTTATTATTGTTGTTTTATGATGGTATGCAAATTTTAGCTTATATCTATTGAAAATACAGAGACAAGTCACTGCTCGCCGATGGCCAGAGCTAGACATACAAATACGGGGGAAGATAATGGAAATAAAAATAAGCATGAAAATGCCATAAACAAATCCCAGCACTGATTGCCACTCAAACGGGAATGGAAATTGGCTACAAGCAAATGGCCATAAGCAGCTACAAAACTGCTTGGGGGAGTTCAAGGCGAGAAATAGTATTTAGAGAGAGTGAATCTCGGAAAAACTCTGAGTAAATGAAAGTCCAGAGCGACAATACAATGTCATGAAACTTCCAGAGTATCCATTAAGCTTATTATTTATATAAAAAAGGCAAATAATTACAATAACTGCAATTAGGATCAGATGTTTCGAATCCGGAAATGATAATGCTTTCAAATGTATATGTGAACTTTAAATACATCTTCATCACTATTCGATTCCCTTTTGTCAAATTAATCTAATTGAATTCTATTCCAAAAGTCCGAATTTAATATCCAGTAAGTTCATTACAAATGCTTGTCAATTACACAAGTAAATACAAGGGAATCTGCCCGCACACAAAATCTGAAATGGAATGGACCTGAATATTTTATGGGAATATTTGGTGGCACCACCTGGCCACAGATTCCCTTGGCCAGAAGTCATAAAAGTATTAATGCCGCTTTAAGTACTTCCGCAGCGAAAACTAAGCACACACACAGTCGTACGGTGTGCATATGGGAGTATGTACAGTTGGACGAGATAGCGAAAAATGCAAAGCGCACTAATTCTAACTGCAGCATAAATTAAAGCTCTCATGAATAATAATTCAAGACAGTCGGGCAAGGGAAATAACCAGCAGCAGCAGCAGCAGCAACAACAACAGCGGCGTGAGGGAAGCAGAAGCAGGGCCACCAACCTCCACCAGCAATAATAGCAGGAAAAGCAGGGAAAACAGACGATGAGCGTCAGAAAGCCACTTGAGTAAATGCGTTGGCGTTGTGTTCCCAGGATATATTTCGCCACTAAAACGAGAGAAAAACACCGAAAAGGAGTATTTTAATATATGTGTTTATAACAATATGATAAGAAATAAGTTGAAATGAAAGGACATAGAGATGATAAAATAGAAATTCTTAAGAATTAGCATATTAGTAGCCCGGTCTTAATTGTAATAAATTAAAATACATCAGTTGCTTTATTTTCTATACGATTCTCCGGTCACAACTTCACCCAAATACAAAATACAAATAAATGAATGATTTCTTTCATTAAAATTGTTGTTTTATTTTGTTCCCCAAAAACCAATTTGCTAGTTGACATCGTTTCTGGGAACAGCGTTTACTGCTGCTGCTCTGCTTGTGTCGCAAAAAGCCAACCAAATTTTATAGCTGTTGTCATTATTTCATGTGCAGTGCCATATAGTCACGCTCCCGCCTCACCCTGCCCAGCCATGTTGCCCCTCTGGCCAGACGCCCACACACGTTGATCATACGCAGTGTTGTGCTTAAAAATTTCAAATGCATGGCACTTTGGTTCAGAGACAGCAGCAGCAGCAGCCAGGCATCTCGTGCTCACTCAGACAGCAACTACAAAAACATTAACAACACCAACAAGGACTATTTTCATGTGTCTGCTGCTGTTGTTGTTGTTGTTGTTGGTGCCAGTGGGCTTCTGTTGGTTTTTCTATGCGATTTTCATATTTATTTATATGTTTTTACGCTGGCTAAACTACAAGTACAAGTGTACACTTGGCTGACACGGAAAGTGGGTGCGGGGCGGGTTGGAGGTCGGATCGGGCCTGACGCTCCGCTTGAAAATGCCCCCAGACAGTAGCCGCCCCTCCTCGCCGCCCAAATCCGGCTCTCTTGATCGTCTGTGCATTAATTTAAATGTAGTGTTTGGCGAGCCAATTTAATGGGGAGTCATTAGTTGTTGTCTGCAGGCGGTTGGGCTTTCAGACGGGCAAATATTATATATGAAAAAGGATTAGGTTACAAAATGGAATGACTTTCTTCTGCGAGTCTAACTTGAGATGATGTGACGAATATATTATTTTTTATAAGTATTTAGAGTAATTAAACTTCCGGCTTAACAACGCCAATCATCTCCTTGCTCTCACAAAAGTTAATCATACGCCGCTTAAGATTACAAATCACCGACATCACCGGCCTCTGCGATGCTGAACGGCTGCAAGGATAATAACAGAGAGTTTTCTGTGCCGGAATTGAATTTTCCCCTTTCCCACTGAAACTGTTTTTAACTGTGAACATTTAACGGTAATTATTGCAACACTGTGGCACATTTTAAGTGCTTTCGCGGCGAACTCCTTACCCGACTCGACTCGACGCGACTCGGCCAAGTTGATGGTCAACACCTGGACAGCAGCCAATGCCCACCTGGGCCGCATAAATTTCCGGCTCAGCGTTTTACTTAATCCCGTCTATTTTGCAAAAGGATTATCAAGGCAACTTTTTAATTCGCCGCCCAAGTAGCCCCTGCAACATCGTCGCCGTCTGTCGTGATGTCAGCAGTTTTGTGCGGTGGCCTTTTAATGAGCCTCCACTTTAGTCCTGCCCGTCCTGCTCCGTCCTGGGCCGTCCGCATCACGATTTTCAGGTAGCGTCATCAAGGAGCTTTTAATGCCCATTGAGGGCCCATTTGATGCGTGGCCAACTGAGCGTGCACGGGAACTTGCCAACTTTTGCCACCAGGCGCGAAGATAATAATTTGAAATGATGGATTAAAGTAGCTCTTAAATTGAAGGAGGTAAGCTACACGGAGAGGAGACTTTAGAAGTTGTAGGCGGTAGAAAAAATGGAAAATATTTTATTGTTCCTTGAAAATTTAAGTTATTTAGTCTTCGAGTTTTTTAAATTAATTATCTTTCACTCAATTCCAGAACAACTTACTTATACGAAAATACTTGTACCTTAACTTAACTTAAATTCAGGAAATTCAAACTTCGAAATTTTCTCAGTGCCTCCAGACATTTTGAACATTTTTTGCGCCTTGAAGTAAACTTACTCCTTTTCGTATTTAATTCTTTGGGCATAAATCAAATATTGCAAATATGTACCATTCGCAGATGGCAAACAGATAAATCTTTTAATTGCTGAATTCTTTTCAAATAATTTATTCGATTCGCTTTAGCCACAACATTCCGAGCCCAAACTTGCAAATGCTTACTCACATATCAGAAATAGCCGAGAAATTGGCTGCAGCCCGCATGCCTCTCGGTACACAGCATTATTCAATATGATGGACTTAAGTAGCCGTTAAATTGAAGTGGGTAAAAGAAATAAGCGCAGCCGAAAAGGGGAAAGATAAATGTTTGCTTATTTCGGCGTGTGTGCGCGGCTTAAGCTTAATACGGCATTCAATCAATTTCTGCGCCACGGCTCCGAGCCGCCTTATCCTGTCGATGTCCCGCCGTTTCAATATTGTCGTTTGC
>JAEIHY010007571.1:0-11781 GCA_018904565.1 Drosophila tsacasi | reverse complement strand
TTCTTTACAGAGCCTACACTCCGTGTCCGAAGACAGACGCATCTTGTGAAGATGATATTTGAAGACATGGTGACATGTTTTCTTTTAAAGTTTTTATAAGTGCTATTTAAGCCAATTATGATGTAAAATAATGCGAAACCAGGTAGCTTACATGGGCGTTGTGGTGGGGCTTCTCCTGCGCCTTGGCCTGCTGTTGCTGCTGCTGCTGTGACGATCGCATGTCCAGGGTGGTGCGAGATCGCATCGGCGGCTTGGTTATGATCTCCACGCTGATGTTCTTCTGCTGCTGCTGCTGCTGACTGTTCTCCTTGTAGAACTGGCTTTGGCCAGCAGCGGCGGCACCCATGGGCCGCTTGTTCTTGTTGACCACATTCGAGGAGGAGGACTTCTTCAGCACCATATTGTCGTCCAGCTTGTGCAGCTCCATGGAGCTAACGGAGGACACCTGGCCGAGCTTGCTGGACGCTTGCTTCGTGCTGGCCATGCCGCCCCCCGTTGTCCGCTTGTGCAGGCTGGTCATCGTGGTCTTCTTGATCGACTTCGAGGAGGCATTGATGGTGGAGGAGGGCGCCGCGACGGAGGCGCTCTTGTAGGGATTGGCCATGTAATTGAGGTTCTGGTTGACGGGGAAGTCCTCGGCCATCTCGTAGTTGTCGTAATTGGTGAGTATCGGCGGGTTGCTGTCATTCAACGGCTGGACATCCGCATCGGAGTCCGAGGACTCCTTCACCAGCGAGTATATGTTGTAGTTGTGCAGCGAACTGGGTCCTCCGTTCATCGTTTGCAGGCGGATGTGGCTCTGGCTATCCAGGCCATAGTTGCCGCCATAGTTTGCCTCAATGTTATTATAGGTGAGGCTGTCGGCTCCGCGCGAGTACTTGCCCTGCCGCAGCGATGCCTCGCCATGGCTATACAAGCCGTGTCCGTGATACACAAGGTCTGCCGAGGAGGACGAGGACCCCGGCAGCAATGCCGGCAGCTGGGCGGGCGGCAGCGAGGACATCGGCGATGTCTCCGCCGACTCCGCCACAGCCTCATTCACAACCTCCAGACTCAAGTTGGGCGACGACAGCTCGCTCTTGTTGTCCTCCTGCTCCTCCCGCACCTGCGACGGCTTGGAGCCGCCCAGCGACAGGCGGAACTTTTGGTTGCCGCGCGTGAAGCTCTTCCGGTTGGTCGAGTTGTGCTTGAAGCTGGGCAGCGCGTTGGCCGGCTGATAGAACGGTATCACGCGGTCCAGGCTGATGGTGTTGATGGAAACGGTGTCGTCCTCATGGCAACCGCAGATCTGCAAAAGCAAATAAGGAAATAAAGGAAATAAGTAGCTGCAAAAGCAGGCCAAGGAAGCCCCTACTTACCAGCTTATTCTTGACCATTTTCATGTCGCCCAACGAGGACCAGGTGCCTCTGATGCGGTCAAGCTCGCGATCTGGTTCCCAGCCAATGACGGAAATGCCGGAGGAGCTGCCCACAAAGAGGCACTCGCCATTCTCACTGCAAAGGCAAACAAATGCAGGTGGGGGAGTGAAAACCAAAAGAAAACAAATCCTTACCTGAACGTAATACACTTGATGCTCTGGCCAAAGAAGTGCGTGGTCTGCGACACGAGCTGCTGCTGCTCCAGATCGTAGATACACACCGTTCCGTCCACACGGCCGGCGGCCAAGAGGAACTCAAACGGATGGAACTGTATGCAGGTGATGGCTGTCACCGGCGGCTCAGCTATAAACTCCATAATCTGCTTGCTCTTCCGTATGTCCCAGATGAGAATGGAGCCCTCGGTGCCAGCGGAGGCAATCCACAGGCCGTCTGGCGAGAATTTCACAGAGTTCACATGCGACATGTGACCGCGACAAATGCGAATGCACTTGTTCTCATTCTGCACGTCCCACAGCCTGAAATGTAAGAAGGTTTGTTTACATAGAGATACTTGAATGTGAAAGAGTTCTCTTGGCGGCAACTAGCTCCATCTCTCTCTAAGCCATGCTTAAGGAAAGCATCCAATCTAGAAGCTGATTCACTCACCTCACGGTGGTGTCATTGCTGCCGGACACCACATACTCCCCGGAGGGATTAAAGTCCAGCGTACGGACACTCTTCATGTGCCCATTGAGCGTGGAGTAGATTTTCTGGGCATTCAGATCCCATCGCCGGATGATGCCAATATCGTCGGCGGAGTAGACAAAGTTATCCTTGTAGGCGAAGCGGACGCAGTCAATGGAGCGATTGTGGCCCGTCAGAGACTGAAGGAAGAGCAGGAAGAACAACAAAGAAAGCAGCAGATGAGCCAGATAAGCCAGAGCAAAACGCTTCCAGTCTACTCACCATAAAGCATTCGTTCTGTCCAATTGCCCAAAGATTGACATTGCGATCCTCGCCACCGGTGACCAGCACCCTGCCCGTCTCGCCCAGATCCAGGCTTGTGACCCTGCTGTCGTGCGCCTTGATGTCATCTGTAAAGGGATGGGGGAAAGGGCTTTAGAAGGAACTACCCAGCATGCAACATGAGCGTTTTCGGAGGGTTTTCTGATATTTTTTTTTGAGGATTTACACTTATATAGTGTGCAGTAAAGAGTCCGAAAAGAGCGTTTTTTTTCCTTGAAGATCCAAGTTCATAAAGAGCGCACTTTTTAGAGTCCGATATGAATCTTTTCTGAGGGTTAAAGATGTGCTCTCACCCTCCGAATGAAGCTGTGAAAATCCTACAAAAACGCATATAAAGGTTGCCTTTTCAGACATTTTAATTGTTCCAAAAAAAGAGACTTTTATGTGCGTTTGTCAGGCACTAAAATCGATCACAAAAGATACTTTTATGTGCGTATTTCATTATATAAATGCTAGCTATAGGTTTAAATAGGATAGCCCCTAACACACTCATTTTCAGAATACATTTATATTATATTTTTCAACTATAAATTTATAAAAGCTTTAAATTAGATCTGCTCGCTTGAATCATCAGGAAACCGGAACAGCAATTGTCATTTTGGTCACGACAAAGGCGAACAGATGTGAGAAGCCTTCCACTTTGCTAATAAAACATGTTCAATGGGAGTGGGGTGTGGCTGGGACTTGTGCCAAGCTCAATAGTGACGAAGAAGATCACTACATAAGAAGTAGCGGAAGGCTACTTTCTGTATATATTAGAAATTATTAAGTACCTACATATAAAGAAATCATTGACTAACAATTCGTCACAAAATTTGATAGCATAATCTTACCTCATTAAAAGGTGTTTTTGTTTTGAGTTCAGGGAAGTTAAGTCTAAAGTGAGACTAGTATAATGGTATACTATATTACCATATAATATATATAAGCCATATATGTATAAGCCTGTATATCAGTTACAAGATTTAAAGAATTTAGATTAATTCCAGGAAATTTTAAAAACCCTATTAGAGTTTAAAATCCTTTTTTTTTCTTGAGTTTGTTTGAATATACAGTAGAATCCGGTTATAACGACTCCGGTTGTAGCGTTTTTCGGTTATTGCGACGAAAACTCGATGGCTTAATTGGTTCCCATACAAAGGTATTGTATTCAAAGTACTACCGGTTAATGCGTTATAAATACGCAAAATCGTCTGTCCCTTGAAAGTAGCTATAACCGGATTCTACTGTATATAATTTCCAGGTGCTTTTCTATGCCTTTGGTAATAGTTTCGTTATACTAGACCCTCGATTAAAGGCTAAAAACCCTTATTGCTCCTACATATGTGTTAATATAAATCTTGTACTTTGTTTATAATTCTACCTAAGAGGTAACTGAACACACTGTGATAACTTGTGTACGATCTTGCCAGCGCCTATTACCAGGTAATTCCCTAAGCCTGGCTCTGGGCTATTGGATTACCTTACGACTAAAATAAAGCCAGAAGCAGGCAGGCACCAACCAGACCATATGGGGTTTTTCCAACAACTTTTGCCAATAAGTAAATACGAACCGAGCCGCGAGCCACTGTGTACTGTATATAGATATAGAACTGATAGCTAGTGGCGTTGTGCTGCAGTTCGTCACCTATGCAAACGGCTGTCAGGCCATATTACAAGGTAAATAGTGTTCGTAGTACGAGTAACTACCGAAAAAACTGTATGGATAGCCCCAGAGGCAATTTCCTATTGGTGGCTTGGTCCCAAAGCATCCGCTGGACCAAAACTGGCCATAAGAGCGGCTCTTGGTGTCTTTTAAGGTGCAGAAGGTGCAACAACAACAACACCATTGTCTGCCCTGTATGCATGTGTGTGCGACACGACACGACACACACTCACGTCCGCCTCCCAGGTAGTAGGTGTGCGCTTGTGTGTGCGTCGTGTAGTTCCCACAACGGTACTTTCAACCATTGCGCTTTACTTACAGATCTTGGATATCAGATTCCTTGGCAGGGCCGCCATCTTCACTCAACTTGTTGTTATATAAATAGGGTCACGGCGCCGAAAACCGCCTTGCAGGCCAGTTTTGTAAATAAAACTCCCTAATTCGTAGCAGGTGTGAGGAGAGATATAGTCAGCGGATCAGCTGTCTTGTTTTTTAGCTGACGGCCACAACACAATGCCACCTTTTCGGGCAAACCAATACGAAACGAACATAAACGCGAGGACACCGGTACACCTACACCATGGTACGTTGCAACCACCGCGATCTCATCGTATCAAAACAAATAATGCAACTGGAAAAACGGACAATTCTGGTGGACAAAAACACATTATAATTACAGCGACGACGACGAGGGCTGCAATAGCTATCGATGAATACCGCTGCCAGGGCACTGAGCCAGTGATTCGAAATTAATCGATTTAGTGTTGGGCAACAAGTATAATTATGCATGTTTTTGTTTCTTTTTCAATGAGCCAATTGGTTTTTTTGTTTATTGATAGAAACAAATCATTTATTTTGGTCCATTAATATCGATTATGAACAAGGTTCTTAGCTTTTATTGTAAAAAGATTACAAAATTGATAAATCATAAATTCAGCTTTGTATTCATACAAAGAGCTGAGTCTATGTTATTTATGCTTAATTGTGTGTAAGTGTACATTTAACGCTTTTAAATAATAAGTTTACCTTTTATTATTTCAGATATTAAAGATTAAGACTAATTTTGAACAAGAAAAATAGTTAAAAAGTGGCTTTTAACTCCATAATTTATCGATAAATGAGACTGGTCATATCAAAGTTCTCCACCATTATCCTACCCTTTCTGCGGCATATTTAGTGCATTTGGATAGAGCCGTGGTATATTTGAACGGTCCAGCCGCGGTCACACTACGCCGAGGCATCAATCGCAAATTTTGTTTTTAATTATTTCCAAAGGGCAAACGGCTGAAGGTGCGGGAACCTAAGCTTTTGCAACCACTTCTGATCGCGAGACGGAAACGCAGCTAATCCTGCCGCCCCCCACTCGCTATCCTTGCCTTGGGTAGTGCGAGTGTCGAGTGCTTTCGCAGCGCCAGTGTGTGTGTGCGCCTGTGTTTTTGTCCGCCTCAGTGTGTGTGCTGTGCGTGTGTGTGGCTGCAAGCGAGTCTCTGGCTGTGTGAGTGCGGGGATCTCGGCGAGAGCAATTCCCCCGGAAAGTCGCTCTTTTCCATTTGGTAAACAAAAACAAAACAATTGGATGTGACAATTGGTCCACATCCGCGCCAAGCACCACCATTACTCGCCCCAGGAGCAACCGCAGCAGCAGCAGCAGCAGCAACCAGCGAAGCAACATGTCCTCGTCGACGTCAGAGCGCAAGCGCTACCACAAGGACAACGCGCCCACCGACGACATCCTCACGCTGATCAATCTGGTCCGCCAGAACCCGGCCCTGTACAACTACAAGCTGCAGCCGAACCAGCGACGCCGCTCGGACGTCCTTAACGGCTGGCAGGAGGTGGCCCAGCAGATAGGAAGTGAGTATTTAGGGTTCTTTCCTTGCTGGCGGGGATTGTATTTGTATTGCTCTTCATATCTAAGCTAGTTCCAAGGCAGTTTTCAGTGAAAATCACACATAATCTCACTCACTTTCCTTACCTCGATCATTGAACTTCCTCGGTTTTGTTTCGCGGCAAAACATTGCCTAGTTTTAAGCTTGTTTATTCCTGGGAAAACTAATCTCCATAACTCTTTCTCTCTCCTTTTACCCCTTCCAGACAAGTACACGGTCCAGGAGGTGCGGCGCAAGTGGAAGAACCTCCGCGACACGTACCACCAGTACCGCCTGCGCACGCCCAAGTGCATCGAGGGACGGCTCTCCAAGTGGCGGTACGCCAAGGAGTTGGATTTCCTGTCGAACGTCTACCAGCCCAAGTTGAAGTCGCATCGCACGAACCAGAGCAGTGGCTATGAGGCGGGCAATGGCGGCGGCGCTGATAGTGGCGGAGGAGGAGGAGTAAGTGCCTCCAACAATAGTTTACCCATTGGGGCAATGCTGCATCTGAAGCAACACGACGAGGATGAGGACGAGGAAGACGAAGTGGTGGACGATGACGGGCAGTCGGATCACGACACAGCCACACTGTCCTCGCATCACGGCGCCTCGCAGATCACTTTGGTTAGCGACGAGGCGGAGACCTTCATCCTCACCGCCTACGAGGAGGGCGTGGCGGATGACACTGTCTCGCAGCACCACCATCACCACCACCACCACCATGGCCACCACCACCAGCAGCAGCATCATCACCACCACCAGCAGCAGCAGCACCACCACCACCATCACCACCACCAGTCGCAGCACGACGGCAGCATCTCCAGCATCGAGCTCTCGCAGATCGCCCACGACGACGACGACGTGGTCGACGATGTGGACGACGAGGACGATGTCGTCGATCATGACGGCGGCGGCGGCCATGTGGTGGACATTGTCAAGCACGAACTGGACGAGGACGGAGCCACCGGCGCCGAGGTGGACTACGAGGAGGTCTGCCTGTACGAGGAGGCCAGCGGCGCCCATGTCGACTGCGAAATGGGCGTCGGCGACGGCGTGGACGGCGGCAGCGACGTGACCCATGGCAAGAGCTTCCACTACATCGACGCCCACGACTTTTGCATAGCGGACATTGAGCCGCAGCCGGTGCGCTCCAGCCAGCAGCATCAGTTCCAGAGCGCCACGGCCTCTACGGCATCCAATAGTGTTCTGGCCGGCGGCTCCCTGGTTGATGGCAAGCTCAAGAATCTCACGCTAGTCACCACCACGGCGGGGGTTAGCAGCGGAGGCGTTGCCTCAAATCGTCACGACGCCTCGTCCGTGTCGGCACAACAACAGATTTCGCTGGTGGACGTTACCGAGGCGACCAGCACCAGTGTCACCATTTCCAGCACGCCGGCGGTTTCGCTTAATGCGGCCACGGTGACCACAACGCCGGCAGCAGCGCTGTGCAACACCACATCCTTCACATCCACGCCGACGGCCACCATCCTGCAGCTGCCGTCGCTGAGCTGCGGCTCGGGAAACGGCAATGGGAACGCCACACCGCTGGCCGCCGTGAGTGCGGCGAGCAGCAGCACCAGCTGCACCATCGTCAAGGAGGAGGACCACCTGCAGCAGCATCATCAGCAGGCCCAGCAGGTGGCCCAGGCGCTGGCCAAGCGCGACGAGCTGGATCTGTTCTTTGACTTCCTCAAGAAGAAGATCCAGTGCTTCAGCAAGACGCAGATCACGCACATCCAGATGGAGTTCCTCAACTGCGTCTGCCGGCAGGAGTCGGCCGATCAGGACGGCAAGGATTAGAGTGCCAGCTGCCCCAGCTCCCGATTCCTTGTGCCCCGCCGCCGTAATCCCGGATTCCAGCGTAGTTGCTTAGTTTTTTTGCGTGTATAGGATTTTAGGACTCTCGCGTACCGTTTACCAGTTTCGCCAGATCGCGTTCTTCACTTAGCTTTAGCCCCTCCGCTCCTCTCGCTCGAGCACACGCCCCCAGGTCCCCCCAAGTCCCCCCAATCCCTTCATCCAAGTTATACACACACATATGTATGGACTATACATATATATACACGTAACCCAGAGTTAAAAACAGATGTAATTGATAGTAAGTAAAATAAATCGATTCTCGAAAATGATGTGACACACATATGAGTTCTGGGGATACCCGGAAAGAGCCCTGGCCTTGGCGCGGGGTTGGGTTACCTTGGAAGTCGGGCAGTGAAGGGATTGACTCTATATTGATTACCTTGCAAGATTTGTTAGTTCTTTGGAGAAGGGTTTAATAGGAATTAGGATCGCTTTTGTGGTTCTCCTTAACTTGGGCAGAAAGTGAATTGAATTGTTGGAAGCATGCTAAATCGTGGCATTCCCTAGGTCTTCTCGGAGAACTATGTGACTCCCCCGGGTCCCCCAATGGGAAGGAGCGTCTAGATCAGGGGTTGAAGATCATCGGCGGGCCTGGAAATATTAAGTCAAGTACGCCTTGGCCCAGATCCCTAAGGCTGCCCGTGAGCTACTCATCTTTGACGAGAAAGACGCTTTGCTGCGTCGTCTGGCCCGTATTGGGTTCCTGGAGGAGTCCCGCATGAAGCTGGGATTAAGGATCGAGGACTTCTTAAAGAGTCGTCTGCAGACACAGTCACATGTTGGGATGGGGCCAGTTCCCATTTATCACGCTCTTGTTTGATCGGCGCCAGAGTTCCATTCGTGAGTGCGCAAGGTAATCAACATCCCTCGTTCGTGGTGAGCCAGAAGCACATAGACTGCTACCTAAAGTCAAGATCGCGTCAAGAGATAGAAGAAACCAGAAAAGAAGCCAGTAAGGTAGGTACAAGCTCCCTAGGAAATCTAAGCACCCCGTTAACCAAGAGTTGTAAATAAAAACTAAAACCTTCGCTTTCTCCTGGCGATCCCCAGCTTCTTTAGGAAACTCTCCCCCCTGCTCTGTTTCAGCAATCATCTTACAGGCAGGAAAACTCTCTCACTGACCAGAAAATTAGTCTGTAAACCAATTTGCATTTGTGATTCTCCGCGTGGGAATTTTTATTTGGCGCGGCGGCAGTCGTCCGAGGTCCGATGGCGGATAAAACAAACTTAAACGCAACACTTAGACTAGTTAGTTAGGCGATTGGGCGATTGTTAGGCTGAAGGTTAGCTCGTTAAATATACACACAGAAGGCGCTCGCGGGGATCACGCTGCCGGCGCAGTGACCCCCTCCGAGGCCGTCGTTGTTGTTGTCGCCTGGCCCTGCTGCAGCTGGGCAATGTGCTCCGAATTGAAGTAGATGACAGTGATGGTGATGTCGTCGCGGTACAGACGCACCACATCCTTGGGCAGCGACAAGTAGTACGAGATCTTCGAGTGCTCGATGCCATAGTCCGTGGCACCCAAAGCGTTTCGGATGAGATGCGTGGCGGCGTTCTGGTCGATGGGCTTGCGGGTGAGGCCAGCTCTAAGGGAAAACATGCACAATTAGGAAATTTCATCGAAATAAGTAAGATTTATGTGTAGATTATACTGACTTCCGCTCGGCCAGTTGATTGGAGATTTCCTGCAGCGTTATGTCGCCCTCGGGCAGGCGCATCGGTTCGAGGATCTTCTTCGAGTTGATGTGCTCGCCGACGAGGCTGACCACCTCGCTGGGCGAGAGGAAGTCCCAGAGGCCGTCGCTGGCTATGACTAGAAACTTGTCGTTGGGGCCCAGGTCGTGCTGCTGGACGTCGGGGCGGGCGGTCAGGTACGGCGGCGTGTAATAATTGGGCGCCATTGTGTGCTCCCCGAACATGGGCACCACCTTTTGCTGCATGACGTCCAGGGACCATTTGTAGCGGAAATCGCCGAAGGCACGCAGCGGCGCCAGTTGGCTCAACAGTCTGCCGTTCCGGATCACCGTCTCGCGCTCGTCCTTGGGATGCTCGGCGAGAATGCGACGCACCTCGGTCATATTGTCCGCATTGTGCTCGGTGTTGAGCTTCTTGGGCTGCCACTGCTGCGTCTGTGGATCGAGGACGCCCAGCACGGCGCCGCAGTCTCCCGTGCTGGCCACGTGCAGCTTTAAGCCCTCCAGATGAACCAAGCAGGCAACGGCTCCTAAAGAAGGAATACAGACTGAGAAACTATGCTCTTTACAAGTAGCCAGAGCCTCCTCCTTACCCGAAAGCGCCACGCTCATTGTGCGCACATCGCTGTGGGCCAGCGCCTCCTCGGACAGGCCCTCGTCCAGCTGCAGGAAGGCATGCACCAGCTCACTGGCCACGTCCCGCTGCGGCGTCTCGCTCAGCTGCTTGATGTACTTCTGGAAGCTGGCCTCGTAAATGGGCTTGATCTCGCTGACAAAGTCCACGTTGTCGTTGTGGCACTTGAGGAACGACTGGCTGCTGCAGCCCTCCTTCATCTGTGCCCGCAGCACTTGGCGCGGCAGCGTGGCCGCGGATACATAGCGGAGCAGGCGCTTGGACACCACCTGGCCGCAGGAAGCCCCAGCATGGCCGTCGAAGATGCCGCAAATGAAGCCGTTGCGGTGCAGCAGGCTGGCCTCCGTGCGGGAGTCCTCGCAGGGCGAGTTCGAGCCCAGCTGATTGGTCTCATAGCTGCGGATGATGCCCTCCACGGGGAAATTGTACACGAACTCGTTTTCCCGCAGGACTAGGTTAACCTGGGGGAGAGGTTAAAGAGAGATTAGACTGGAATGATGTGATTCAGGAGGAAGCTAAGGTAAAATGCATTATTTAAGAGGCCTTTTAAAGGGGATTTAAAAACTTGGGATAAAGTAAATTAAACAAAAGCGAAAATATAAAGATATATATAGCTTTTCAAGTGATTTAAGATTTATAACAAACTTGTGTGTTTTCCCGGGAAATTAATTTGCCAAACCAAAAGTGAATACATTTTTTTACATAACAAAATAAGCTGGGAACTGCATTGGATTCTTGGGAAACGTACAAGTAAAGGCGTAAAAATAAAGATATATGTATGTCTTTTTTTTTTTAAATATATAAATTGTGGCCCACAAAGAGTAAACATGGAGGTATAGGCTAGGCACTCCCACGGGCATCAGATACTAGACACCAGATACCAGATACCAGGAACCTTTCCCTGATATCCACCCTTTCCCGGCTTCCCCAGAACTTACATCGTACGGACTCAGCTGCGGCAGTTGCGGCAGCAGACGCAGTGCGTTCAGGCTAAACTCCCGGACATTGGCGCGCACGTAGCTGGCGGCGTCGTTCAGCACAAACTTGAACATCTATGCGGCTATATAGCGATATCTCCTATATGCGCGCACCGCCTGCAGCTATAATTAACGGTAATAATATTTGTTCCGTAACCTTGCGCGCACGTTGGAAACCGGCGGAGAGGGAGACAGAGATTTGGTGCGGTGCGGAGTCGGGAGAAGGGGGGGGCGGGGGTTGGTACGGCAACAGAAAGTCGGGACTCCGATAACTGGGCTAACTACTTGCGACTTGACTAGCTGCCCCGCCGGCTGCTGGATGTTGTTGGAGGGCGAGTGATTGTCGAAGCTGCTACCAATTGCCCGGCGTTAAGTCTGAACATTTGTGTGCGGGAAAAACGAGCAATAGCGACGGAAAACAAACGTAAAATTATACGTACATATATATGTACAATCAAACAGCTGCCAGATTGACAGTTGGTCGGGGTTGCCAGATCAATGCGGTCACTCTATTTAGCTTTTTCAAGCCAAAAGTAGAAAATATTAATAATAAATATTAAAACAATTTTGCTTTATTTTTTAAAAATTAAAAGAAAATTAAACTACCATTGAAATGTTAAAATATGCAACATTTTTTCATTTTACAAATATTTATATTTTCTCCGTCATCATTGTTGGCAAAACGCAGTCAACCTTGCGGCGGAATCAACTTACC
>JAEIHY010007565.1:0-15988 GCA_018904565.1 Drosophila tsacasi | reverse complement strand
ATATAATCATTACCATTTGATTTTTTATAATAAAACTTATAATGATTACGGTCCCTGCTTAGAATATTAACAAAATCACATAGCTGTTCGGAACGTATTAACGTATTTTTTATTTTACCTAATTACATACCTTGTAACAAAAAACTAATAAAAGTCCCCAAATATTTACAAAACCCAATTAAGTTGTTACATAGCACTTACATAAAACTATGCCTTTATCTTTTCTCTATAATAAAGTAGCATCCGGGTATTAAAAAGGATGATAACTGTCTTAGAGAAATTCGTCTGCTCCCTCAGTCAGGTTTGTAATTTGTACAATTTAAGTTTATTATTGTTGACTCAGGTCCTGGTCCTAGTCGGGAGTACACGTGACTGGTCCCGGATTGGCTTAGCTTTTTAGGGAACTCAATTGAATTTCGGTCACATCTTGCCATTGTCCGACAATCGAAATGCATTTTGGCCTTCATAAATAAATAGGTTTGTTAAATTGTCCATGATCCAGAGGCTTTACAAGGCTACGGAGCTGGGTTGGGGTCAGGCTGCCAGTCCGGTTCTATGTGCACGACTGCTCTGGAGATCCTGGGCCTGTTTGTCATTGGATTTGAATACGCTTTCGATGCTCATCACGTCAGAAATTGCCCAAAGTCGGCAGGAGTTTGGGTCAGGAGTCTGTGACAGTACCAAAGTCCTGAAGTCCTTTCCAGACCGTGGATCAAAGGCGCATTTAAGCAGCTTACCGCAAAATGAAAAGCGATTGAAATTTTCATGAGTTTCCATTGCTGGCACTCCCCTCCTCGACGTCCCAAGAACTTTTTGCAAACAACAATTAGCCGAATATCCTGCAACTACTATATGTGCAGGACAGTCGTAACAGCAAGTAATTGATTTTCGCCATCAGTTTGATTTCCAATTTTCTGGCATCACACCACCCCCTGTCTAAACTCAAGTTAAATTTGGCCGAAATGCCGGCAGCAGCTGCAAACATGGCGAAAAAATCTCTCAACTTTGATTGCGAATTTGTTTCTGCCTTTTCACCGAAACAATTTGCAGCTTTCCCGCGCCGCAAAATGCACAAAAACAGCTGGAGCTCGCCCCCTCTCTTTGCATACGGACTTTTTTCTAATTTTCCGTTGCAGTCTTCCCTCGTTTTCCCTTTATTTTTTATTGTGTGTCGGTATATTTGCTATTTTTTCTATACATGCCGGCGTGCTTTGACCGGGTTCAGGGAAGGATTTGTAGGGCTTTGAAAGAGTGGCTTTTAAGATATTGAATTCGTATTTGAATTTATTGTTAAACTGAACTTATTTATTAAGATATTGATTCAGTATTTTGGACCATATCTCATTATTGATTTTTCATTTTAAAACAAAATTTAAAAATCAAAATCCGTCCCTGTTTTATTTGGCATTCCTCTAGATTTTCTTATTTTCCAGATTTAGTGGGTGCCCTGTTTTTTTCCGGAGCCGGAAAACTGGCAAAAGTGTTGCTTGCAAATGTTTACAGTTTAGTTGTGCGGATGTGATAAAAACAATTTGGTTGCAAAATAAACTGCACACAGCGTCGAACTTGCTAAAAGACCGTTCAAACAGAAAAATAGAAGACAAATTTGGTGATTTTGCGAATGGAAAATGCCATCGGAATTTTCGGGCAGATCCCAGAAAGCAGTGCTTGAGGAGGAGCAAGCCTGCTGAACCGGAATGCGAATGGGAAATGTTTGATTGAGTCCCTGTTTGAATTTGATTTGATTTCGGACATCGGCAGCAGGCAGCCGGCCGTCCGTGAAAGGAAATTCTCTCGGAGAAAACTGAATTTCTGCTCTTACGCCAGGATTATTTCAGTTTTCAAAAACCACCTCTCTCTCCTTTTTCGCCTTAATTCGGTTTTTGAGCATTTTATGGCTGCACATTCCACGGATGAGTGATGCCTGATTGCACTTGGGTTCGTTTGCGGATGGATTGCAAATTGGTTAATTGGCTTGTGCATAGTTGGCACTTTATTTAATGGTATCTTTACGCAATTCAAAGTAAGGTTTACAATTTCTTACGAAATGTTTAATAATTAAATGGCTTATAATGTGGCTTAAATGGTAAAATATTAGAAAACCACTTAGCTTAAGAATTTTCTTTCAGTTCAATGTTCCTGACCTCTTACTTTAATTAAACCAAAGTCATAAGTTTATTTTTATATAATTATAATTTTAGTCGGAAGTTGCAACGCAGTGAAGGAGACATTTCCGACCCTATAAAGTATAAAGTAATATTTTTGATCAGCATTAACAGCCGAGTGTAAATAGTCATGGCTGGAAGAATACAATAATTAAAGATGTTTTTTCGAAATTTATAAGGAGTTTAATTGTTAAAATTAAAAAAAAAATTTGCCAAAAAAACATTTCCCAAAAGGTTTAAATATTTAAATTTTAATACCTCTTTCAGGGAATTATAATATCAGTCAGAAGCTCTGAACAATGTGAAAACTGTTACAATTTAAAAAAAGCATTGGAAAAAAATGAACTTTAAAATAAAATAAAATTCAGAATGCAGTTTTATTTGCCTTAAAAAAATCTAAGCCAGAACAGTTTTCCGAATTGAAATAAATCTATTTTTAGATTAGTTATTATATTTTAAAGCTTCAATTTGCCCAAAAATGGACTTATAAAATGTTAGAAACGATCGTTAAATGTACAGGAAAATGCAAAACTGTGAATGTAAAGCTGTAAACCTGATGTGTATAGGAAAATATTAATAGCGATTTTTTTTATATGTATAAATGATTTATATAATTCCTGTTAGTTTTCCTTTTCACTTGGATTAAATTGGATTAAATTAGAATGATCCAATTGTGTGCAGCAAAGGTATACAAACTTCGTCGTGCGAAGTTAGCTTTCTTTCATTTATAAAATTTTCCGAATATTTTATATATACATATATATTATATTTTTTGTTGTTTCCAGTCCATTACATTTCGTACTATTTTTCTATTTAATTTAAATCCCAAAGCTTACAAATCAGTTTATTCACTCTCGAAAATGCAATTGATATCTGATTAAACAAGTCCCTTTGAACTGCTCTTTTATTTGAAACATTAAATCTGCCTCTTTCTGCCCTTATTCTTTCTAAATTCATTCATTGAAATGGCAACGCCATCGCTCGTGTTAATCCTTTCCAAGTTAATCTGCGTCAAGCCAAATCGAGGCCATTATCCCTGCCGGTTACTCTGTCCGTCTGTCACTCCCTCCAACTGGCCGCCTGTTCGTCCGTGGTAAGTTATGTGATTAATGGCAACAAAACTGGTGAGGCGGGGGGTCGGCGTCCTCCTTCTATGAACGACTAATTACATTGCGCCGGGCCCCCGACAACAAAAAGGGAACAAAAAACTCATTAACTCACTTGCAACATGTCCTAAATGTGTAATATTCATAACAGTTTCTCTATTTTCCCGCTTTCTCTTTGGCGAAAAGCGTATGCCCCGAAAGTTGTAAAAAATAAGATGGCATTCTAGGGAAAATAGAATCATGATAATTTGATACCTTGTAGAAAAATGTGTTGTATATATACAACAATTTTTAGATTTTTAAATTATGAGATAATATTTTATACAATTGTTTTCAGAAATAGAGGTAGATAAATCTTTTAGCTTTTAGTTCAAGAACAAAATCTGTACTTCGTACTTCGCTCCATTCGTTTTCAAATTTTATTGCGCCCCAAGTCTTACATTGTATTCCCAACTCTTATCTTACTTTTTACTGTAAATATTTATTAATCAATATTAATAACTAATGGCGAGAACACCCATTTTCGGCACCTTTTCCGGGGTATCACAGCTAAAATTCAAGTGGAAATAAAACTCAGTGTATGTGCGCTAACTTTTCTGCGAGTGTGATGCCTTTTTATGCCAGCTCCGAATGGTGGGTGCTCGGGGGTACGTCCTCGGACTCCACATTTTCGCATTACAGATGGGCGAGTGTATTTGCGAGTGTGGCACACATGTTTTACATGAATCACAGTTAGTACGGCAGGATGCTGGCGAGCTGGAAATGTATGTGTCTGTTTTGTAAACCACAAACGTGGCAACAAAAATGCGGGCGCCCCCAGTAACTCAGGCTGTGTGTGTGTGCGTGTGGTGTGTCCTGTGAAAAGTGACAAAAGCATTGACAGGAAACAAAAACTGTCTGCGCGGCCAAACACAAATAAAACCAAAAATAAAACAAGAAACAGAAACGATGCAAAGCGCCGGTAAAGAAAACTTTTTTTTGCGGCCAAGGATCATGGTCACGGTCGCCCGAGCAGATAAGATAGGACCTGTGAAGGGCTCAGTGAAAGGACGCCTCGATATGGTCTTGGTCTCGGGCGAAACTTGAACTAGGATGTGGCTGCCAACTTTTATTGATGGCCAACCGCAAACTTTAGGGGTCATTTCTTTGAGTCGACTTTTGACCCTTTTAGAGTTGGCAGATTTTGGCGAACTACTTGGTCAAGTTGGCTGTGAAGCAACCTTCTACAACTTAAACTAGAAATGTTCTTAATCTTAAATTAGGAACAACCATTAAAGTGTATTATTAAAAAAAGCGTTGCAAATTTATATTTGTTTTTATTTTCTATAGCTTCAATATTTATTTCATTCTTTTCCTTTCTGTATTCAGTTCTCTTATTTACCATCCAACTGAGTTAATCTTGAACATATTTATTTCATTGGCCACTTGACACCACAGTTCAAATGAATCAGCTTGAGCTTAGGGGAACCACCTAGGGCAGCACTATCCTTATCCGTTGCAGCATCTGTATGTGGGATTCTCTGGGTGAGTTGGAGGTACCAAAGGAACGAACTGTTGTTGCTGTTGCCTCTACAACTGTTTCTGCCGGTTTTTGTGTGCTTAGCCAACTGTCAAGCGACTGTCAATTGTTAATTAAATGTATACCCTCGGCAGCTGCTGCCACCAAGTTCACTTGATTTGTTTCGGCCACAGTGTATGCACCAAGAAAAATAAATAAAATGGGTAACTTTTGAAGTTTTAAAATTAACGAACAGATTTAATTTAACAATATTTAAGTATATTATAAATTTATCTAGAATTCTTTACAGAATAAATATATAGAAGCACTGAATAGTGTAATTCGAAATAACTCTTATTGATACTGACTATTAAAATATCAATGCAATATATTACATTTATTGCAATATTATTCCGATATTTAACATTTAGATATATCAAAATTTAATTTCTTTCGAAGTTATCCTTTAACTTCCTACTGTTAGTAAAGGGTCCTTGTTTAAAAAACAAACTAAAATATCTTATTTGTGTTATGTTAAAATAAAATAGATTAAAGAAGTAAATGTATAAGGATATAAAGCAAGAATAGAAGCTGTGAATAATCCTCTCCTCTAGCAGGATATCTTTCACTGTGTACATATATACCGAGTGACTTTTGGGACCGGACCTCTGAGTCTGTCACACTCCCATTTCCGATTTCCCACTACGCAATTCCCATCTCCACTCACGAACATTTGCAGATACATTTATTGCGAAAGTTTGCCAGGCGGCAGCAGCATCTAATTTGTGTAAGCTTTATGTTAATATTGTTATGGTCCTGACAGTTTTATTGCCCCGAACTAATAACTTAATTGACAATTCGAGTTGGTGGCGGCGGGGCGGGGGCCTTGGGCCTTGTCGCACCTGTTGTGCCCGTAATGTTCGTAATTTATTAACTGAAACATAAATAATCGGCTCAATTGATGCTGCACAATTTGATTTATTAATTTTCGACCTTAAGTCAGTGGGTGGAATAATCGAACAACGAATGAATAATGGCAGGAAGGCCTCCGCCTTAACCGTCGGATCCCCCGATCAGCTGCAGGAAGTTCAGGAATATGTTGACCACATCCACGTAGAGATTGATCGCGGCGAAAATGTACTCCTCGGGACTGATCGAATAGCGATGCTTGCCGCCCATCATCATCTGAGTGTCAAAGACCAAATAACAGGAGAAGAGCAGGGCGCCCAGGCAAACGAACACCTTGCTCAATACGGAACTATGGATGAACACAGTTATGAACCCGAAGAGCAGCAGGACCAGAAGGCCGGACACCAGCATGCCGCCCATCACGGTGAAATCAAAGCGCGTCTGCAGGGAAAAGGCGGTGAGTCCCGTGCAGACCACTGCCGTGATCACCACGGCCATGAAGACCTCCTTCGGGGCATAGCGACAGGCCACCACGCTGACCAGAAGGGACTGGGCGATGGAGAATATCATCAGGAATATAAAATTCGTGGGCGTCCGGCGACGTGCGCCCTCGTTGCAGGTGAGGACGCCCAGGGTGACCAGCATCCCCACCCAGGCAAACAGGAATATCACCCTACTATGCTGCACGTACAACTTGATATCATTGTCGCAAGTCAGCAGCGCCAAAAGAACCTGTGTGCCCAGCAACTGGGCCAGCACGATCAGGTACACCTTCCGCACGAATCCCTTGCGAATGCTGTCGTTACAGAAGCCGAGGCCCTTCGGTCTTTGTCCCTCCTCATCAACGGACTGTATGTCGGAGCCATATGTAGGGTTCTGTCGCAAGGGAATGCTGTTGGCACAGGACACGGGATCTCCTCCGTCTGCCTGCATGGTGATCTTCAAAAGGAAAAATAACTGGTATGTCTTACTCGTTTCCTGCGGCGATATCAGTATTAAACTGAGACTGGGCCTGCAAATGGGGATATGACAGAGAAGTCGCCGATTACTTTGCACTTATACACTTATATTTTTTGCTAATTTGTTCATGTGCAATTTTTAAAATATATTATTGTAAAGCATATACCCCTTGAACTAACATTTATGATATTTCTTTAGGACCTCTTTGTTTAGTTCAGGATCAAGCAACATTGGTTTTCTTTTTAATTGTATTTCTTACCACCTGTAAACCATATTCCTAAGCCTCTTCCCTTGGCTAGATGGGTCAACAGTTTATGGCTTGATCTTGCCTCGACTGGATTACGAGGCAGAAACAACTACAACTACAACAACAGGTGGTATTAAAGCACAACCTTAATTCAGGGAATTCTCTTTCCCTTTTCCTACCAGATAGTATTGTCCGCTCTCGTTTTTCGCTTCTGCGCGCTGAGGAAATTCAGCAAAAAGCAGAGAGCTTTCCATGGATTTTCGCTCGGTTGGCTGAAAGCATATCACCGTGGCATTCAGTACTTTCGGCTCCTTTGTGGCTGGAGTGGCCGAAAAAAAATATATAGAGTCGAGTGAGGGATGCACTTGGCATTTTCTGATTGCCTGGCCGCGTCAATTCGACGAAGTTCACTCTGACGTTCTGTTTTCGGAAAACATAAAAAGCCTTTTACGCGGCAAACTGCGGTGAATAACCGAGGGGCCAAAAATTAGGCAAATGCTAGGCACAAAAATTAACTTGACGTAGGCATGCCTTTCGGAGCGTACACCTGCTCATACCTGACCCAAATAGGGGACACTTTTTGTGGCACACATCAATCAAAATGCCATTTAGTGTGCTGTCCTCTAGGCAGGGATTAGAGCCTCTGCCGCCGGCACGACACGTGTTGCGTTTTAAAGTTAAGCGCACACTCCGTGTCCCGCTTGTCCGCTTTTTAAAGCCCCCAAGCTTTTGTCGAACAACTATCAACAAGTTTGCTTTTTTGTCTCGACTTTTTTTTTATTTTTCGTATTTTTTTGAGGCAAGTTAAGCCCTAAGCTGGAGTGCGTCACGTGTCGCCGGTTGCCATTCTTGGGAAGGAGTCCTCCTGGCTAATGAAAACAACATCCTTGGTAAAAATCAAAAGGAGACAGAATTGGGCAGAACAAAGGGCGGCAGCCACTTTTCAAGACTGGGCGTGGCTGGACCTGCCATCTATCAACACTTTTGAAACTTTAAATGAGTTTTCGAGCGACATAAACTTTGCCTTGTTTGGCCCCGAAAAAACCACACCGAAAAAAAGCCAACCAAAACAGAAACTAGAATGAAGTCACTGTGGAAATTAAACAATGTAACAACAATTGGTCTGCCGCTACATTTAAAAGTGGTTTTTAGTTTATTTTAAAATGAACTTCAGTTTATTTTTTTGCTAGAAATAAGTAGAGCGAAACCTATTTTAATTTTATGTTTAAACTTTGAAATCGATTTAATTTAGATGAAATTTATTAGATATACACTTAAACTAGTATTAACTATTATTAACTATATTAATATATATGTGGTTAGATATTTTTCAGTGTGGATTTATGGGGAGCGCAAAATCGATGACAAAAAACCAAGAGAAACGACCAAAATGATGGTCAAAAGAACCCGTAGAACCCCGGAATAGCCGAGAAGAAATGGACCACGAGCCAGTGATTCTGGCTTAACAAATGCTAAACAAGCCGTGAACAACAACCCACCCAGGACCACGAAGGAGCGGTGACTGGCAACAAAATATTAAGCTATATATAGCACAGTATTTACTTCCTTTGTTTGGGTGCGGGAGCCATTGCAGTTTAATCTATGCAAATCCACAAGAAATCTCATTTTGCGGATTTAAAGTTGATAAAAGTGTGCTGCAGCCGGCAGCCGGCAGCCCACAGTCCTCAGTTTTTGATGGTGAAAAACAGGAAGCGCACAGGGCTCGCACTCGCAAAAACCACTCCACGATTCGTGTGAACTCAATTCTTCTCGACATTTCCCTTATTTTATGCATTATTATACGGAATATTTTATTTTTATACCCCATTTTATTTTCGCCTTGTTTGTCATTGTTGAATTTTTATCCACGGCGCTCTTTTTTCGGGCCAGAGTCCCAGAGCAATCCTCAACCCTTCGACGGGGTCATTAAAATTTACAATTCGCCAAGGGCAAGAAACTTCAGTGCAGGAGCAGGACTCTGCTTCGTGTGCCTTACATTCTTCCTGTGATGCAGTCAGTCTGCGAGCTCTTTTCGGGGTCTGTATCTGGGCCATAATTAATTTTAATTTTTCGAAAAATACATTCGTGGTTTTGCCTCGCAGTCAGTTTTCCGTTAATTGAAGAATGTTGCTGGATAAGTTGAAGTGTGTAAAGTTTAAAGACTTGGAGTTGGAAAATGAATTAAATGTTATATTTATTTAAATATGAATGGAAAGAAATTTTTATTTGATATCTTTAAGAATACATTTTTAAAGGCTTGAAAATGTATTTATATTATATGTAATCTGTGTTCCATTTCTAACATATGTAAATATATTTTTAAAGCAAACAAATGTATTCTCTTGAAAGTACTGGTATTTTTAACTGACATTGTCCCGTTGCTAAGTTGATTCACAATATACTTCGGACTTGGAATGCAGTTAAAAGTCGAGTTGTGTTTTGCAGGGCTGGCGCTTAGTCACCGTTGAGTCCTTTCAACATTTCAAGGAGTCAGCGACACCAATCCAAGTTGATACACAATATTTTGTGTTTATGCTGTCATTTGCATAGTGCACTCGCATTCCAGGACACAGAGCCATAGTCAGGGACGAAGCCGGAGCCTGTGACATGCAAATACGGGTAGCTTAACGCCGTCTACGGTTCAACGACTGCCCCGGAATATCGACAAAAGTGTTTAATATGCTGCACATTGAGCTTGTGAGTACTCGCCGGCGGCTGCTTGCAGTTCACAATTTTCCAGAGCTAGAAGGACCTCCTCCTACTCATACTCCTAGCACTCCGACCAAGCACAAATATTTTTGGAGCAAGCTAAAATATTTGCCAATAAACAGAGAGAAAGACCAAGAGTGGCAAAGTTTACCACAAAATGTCCGTAAAGTTCATGGTCATTGGCTCATCATCATCGAACGTACTCAGACACAAGGATACCCCTGAGACGAGGGACAATCAGTCAGTTGACAGGACTAACAGCTGCTGATGCTCCTTTCTCCTTGCGAAAGTTTTGCTCTTTTCTGATGGCACTTAGAATTTGTGGAATTTATGCTCGAAATCCGAAAGTTTCGTCTCGTTTAATTGAAATTTAACTTGGCCTCACCCGGACACTTATTTGTTTTGGCTTTTTTCAGTGGCGTTCGTTTAATTGAAATTCATTCGGCATCCGCCTTCTGGCAGGAGGCGACAGAGAGCTCTACATATACGCCTTTCTCGAAATATTTTTAATTACTCGACCAAATGGTGTTTTGTTTTCATTTCGGTTTCATTTTACTATTCATTTAATCCTTCATGGCCACAAAACTGATGACAAATGCTTATCCCTTGGGGCCATTAAAAAAGGCAATAAAAATAGATGATGGGATATTTGTAAATCAATCAACGGACACATTGAACACTTCACTTCACACACTGTTTGTTTTCGTGGAAGAAAAGGGACAACATATGGGTTTATTTAGTTTTTAATTTAAAACAAATTGTTTTTGGTTTCGTTTTTTGTTTGCGCCAAAAGGGATTATTTTAAAAACGGAAAAGGAAACAAAAGTAAGTCGATTGCAAACTGGGCTTAGCTTAATGCTTCAGTCTCTGCATAAATTGACCTTTTAAAGTTTAATTTGTATTGAAAAGACTTAGAAAATTATTTTTGTAACCTCTTTAAAAATGTAAATACTGCTAAAGGCTTTTAGAAGAAGGCAAAGGCTAGTCCATGAATAAATTGTAAAAAAATTCGAATGTTCTAATTTACTAACATAATTTACACGACATAATGATTTTTTTTTTTTTAAATCTCTGCATTTTGGAAGCAACTACGACTTTATTTTATTATTTTACTCCTCCCACAAACTCTTGGTAAATATTACTATTTAAAGGTTTAAATATATTTACTGTCTGAAATGTCTCTCCATCATTTCCCTATGGACGCCACACGGCTTGTGGAAAACAGCGAAAGTGCCATCACAAGGCAATTGCTTTTGGGATTTATTTTTATTTGGATTTTTGAGTTTCGCCAAGAAAAAACAAATAAAAAAGTGAATTCTTCCGTGCTTGTTGGCATGCATGCATGAATAAATATTTTATTGCACACACACGAGCACTTGGGGGTCGTTGTGTCAGGGAAGAGCCGGGAAGCTCATAAAAAGGAAAGTTTTGTTTTAGGTTTATTATTATTATTATTATATATATGTGTAGTTGAGGAGAGCATACATATCAGAAAGCGCACTTTTTGTTGACAAGCCAAAGGAAACCCGGAAAATCAGGATTTAGGGGCAAAAGCAAACTGCAGGTACTCTTTATTTCGTTGGTTAAGGCCCTCACGCAGCTCAGAAAATTGCACTGAAAATTCGAATAAAATTTGTGAAATGGCAGTTCAGGGGGGTTCACCTAAATTTGAGCCACAAACAACACCCTACGCAGCTGGAGCTCTAGAAGTTCCCTAGTACCGGTGCCCTTTTTCTGGCTGACATTTCCTTTTTAGCCTTTAATGGAATCGTAAAGCTTCTGGTAACAAAATGTTTGTTTCACTTTCTTTCTTGTTTCGGCTAAATGGCAGCAGCACTGCACTGCAGCACACTTTGGTTTCTGTTGTTGAAATTATTTTTCTAGGGAAAATAAGACTATTTTCTTTGTTCAAATATTTAATTTAATCTCTAAATACAGAAGGAAAATTATTAAAAATTTGTTCAAGTGGTTTTCAGTGATCTCTTTAATGTACAAATATTTGGAAGCAATTTTCTGAAGTTAAATATTAGTCTTTATGGCATGTGATAACAGTGAGTAGATACAACTCACTTAATCGAAAACGTCTTCCAAGCACTCAATTAAATGAATTTTCTTTCAAGTGCACTCACCCCTACTACCACCCCCACACCCACACGGCAGAAACAAGCCCACACACACTGGCAATGGCGACGCATGGCGAGCTCTCCGATTACATTACCGCGTTGCTCATACGCAGCGTTGTCGCCGGGGCGGATTTGTGCATTAATTAGAGCAACTCTCGCGACTGGCAACTGGCAACTGAGAACTGGCAGCTTGGAAACGAATCGCGTGCCCCGCGTGCTGCACGTATGTACATGCGAGTAAGTGTGTCGACTTGACTCCGCGCGCGCGGCAATTAAAATGTTGCAATCGAATATTCATTAAAGACCAATTTGCAGCGAAAGCACATCTGGTATTTTGGCATTATGGCAGCTCAAAACTGGGGCAATGCGAACCGAATTGGGTGGAGGGAAAACTCTTAGAAGCAGGTGCTGCTGCTGCGGAACGGACATCCTTTGACAGCATAACGAAATCTAAAATTCGCACAGCTGCTCTGAGAATTTGCAAAAAGCGCCCGAAGCCAGGCCAAGAAACTTAAGCGACAGAGGGAAATATTGTATGGAAGCAGCTTAATTTGGACAGTTCTTAGGAGGAAAAGTTTTTTGGCGGGGCCTCGCAAATCTGCCGGCATAATTATTATGAATTATGCAGCAAAATAACTTGGCCCCCGATGCTAATGGACCTGCCCAAGGGCGCAGGCCGGGACTTCCTGCTCCCTTTTAGACGAAGGTATAGTGCAACTAATTGACAAATGATGATAAAGTGTCTTGGACAGCGCTCCAAAAAGGAGCACCCTGAAGTGACTACTACTCTCTGCCGCACTTTATGGTACAATATTTCCTTACCGTGGCCGCCCCCCAGTCCAGTCCTCTGGTATTTGGCTCGCCTTGGCCTTCGCCGCAGTTTAATGTCTGATAAAAGCTTTGTTTGCGCTGACGGAAACGGATGTTAACTGCCATACCGAATGGCCACTGACATGACCAGCGGAGGGTGGAGCTGGACACTGAGAAAAACAGAGCTAAGCAATGGAAAGGTAAAAAAAGAATTATACAAAAGTTGAGGATATTTCCGATATAGAAATAACTGCGAAAATATTCTTTGTATTAATAATTGTTATATTACAATTTTAACCTAATGTAGTCTTTAGAGTAATCTAAAGAAGCAATCAAATAAAATTTATAAAAATATTAATTTTTCCTAAATTATTCTTTCGGTGTACTGTGGTACATATATTCCCAGATGAGCAGTGTTATTATACCTTGGTCAGCACCAGCCTGAATAAATATTTGCCCATATATTTCGCTTCTTTTTTTCCAGGGTATCTGCGGTGCTATAAAGGCCCCTGGAGGGCCGATTCAACTTGTTTGATTTATGGAGTGCCAAAACGCATTTACCTTCGCCGCCTTCCACTCTCCCCATCTCTGTTTTTACCTGGCCATGTTGACTTTAAAGCGTCAAATTAAAAATCCCATTAAATAAAATATTTAACAAGGGTTCGCCCTCAAAATATCGACCCCGCAATGCCAAATGAATTATTCAAAGTGGTGGATGGAGGTTGTCGTTCATACCGCCAGCATAGTTGTGGGTATTTAAACCGTCTCCCCATCCCCAGCATCCCATCCTCGACTGTCGCAGAATCGTTGGCATATTTTCAGCGAAAGTGACACAATTTTGAAATATTTGGAGGCCAAAAATAAATGGGGCCCCAGCTAAGTGTCCTATCAAATAATACCACATTGGACACCGGTGCTTCATATCAGAAATTTGTCCCGTGATTTATCACTTTATTAGTCGGTTTCGTAATTTTAAAGCATTTGTTGTCTGGGCTTCTGATATTTATTAAAGGGCACCGCAAAGAGAGATATTTAAGGAAGAAATTTATTTAAACTAAGCAAGAAAATATTAAGAAAATTGTAGCTTTTCTTGTTTAGGTCTTTACTTTGATAAATTTTAAAGGAATTATTAAATTTATCAAATAACTCAAACAATAAATTTACTAATTAATAATACTATACTCTAATTTTTTTTTATTATATGTATTTTTCCAGTGCCACCATTAATTTACTTTACTTTACTTTTAAAGCTTTTTGATATTAACAGAAGTATCAGGCATCTAGGCTCAGTTTAAATTTCTTCATTTTGTGTGTTTTATTGCTCTGAGTAGTAAACCTTTTTTTCCTTGAACACCTCCCTTGAACACCTCCTTTTTGTCCATTCACAAAGCTAAGGAGAGATTTCTTTTCCTAATTTACGCGCTAAAATAATTCAGGCTGAAAATGAACTTTTTTGCATTTTTCCTTCTTCCCGTTAATTGGCCTAATTTGTATAATTAAAAATTTTTGCGTACTCCTTGTGTAAATTTGAAACCTTTGGCGGAGGGACTAATAAATTGGCTTAATTTGAGTCCGAACTCTCGACTCCCTTGGGTTGGAATTGGTAAGCCCGCAGCTCACGGAGGATTCCACAGGTAACACAATGCAGTTTAGTGATGGTAAATTAGGAAATCATATAGAACAAATAATATAGAACAAATAAAAGTGAAGGTTTATACATGTACAATATAGAAAAATCTTTAATAAACCATAATTATGTATAAATATCTTTAGAATCTCAGCCTTCTTTAATAGAATTTAGTATTCTGTTAAAGTAGTTAACAAGAATTTTTAAAATGTATATTTTACAGAGTATTTGTATATAGTTTAAATGGGTAGAATATACATTTTAGTCGTTTAATAGGGTATATACAATGCCTACTTTTAGACACAAGTACAAAAACCCTATCCAAACCAAATATAAAGCCTGAAAATCTTCTATTTATTCTCTTTTCATAAATGTGTTCTTAAGTTTAATATTTTACATTAACAAGAAGATATATTTGATACATTCCGATAGTTACCAGCCTTTCTTCTATGTCTTGGCCACTTACCAGCCTTAATTTAAGTTGCCCAATTCCCACCGAGTTGCTGATATGTGGCAGTTGCCTTTGCTAATCAGCTTAGGTATTTTGCATATATTAACATTCGCCATTAATTTACTATTATTCAGAGTGCGTGTGTGGGTTTCTGCCGCTATCTAAACCGTTATGAAGTACTGCTGCCCCTCAGTCCTCTCTGGCAGAGCGAGATCCCTGTGCGTGCCTGCCATTTAATTAACTGTGCACAGACAACATTTTCAATCTCGACTACAGCTATCTCCACCGATGTCATTGCGGAAGGGGGAATATGAAGTGGAGTTGCCATTCCATTGGCAATCTGAAATCTGAAATCCGAAATGCTGTTATAATAACGCAAACAAGCTGTTGGGGGCTTACAGAATTTAATCCTCTGTCTGTCTGTGGGGCGGCGGCACTAAAAACTGATTGAAATTGCCATATTTCATGCATAATATACAAGGGAGCAAAGCCAGAGATAGAATCTTACAGAACATAACATAACATTTGATAATACCATTTGGATTTTCTACGGATTATAAGGTACGGGTATCGTTTGGATACACTTCACTTTTCTTAATAAACAGGAATTCAATTATGTTGACAAATTGCAAAGTAAATGTGCACATAAGATATGGATTTATCTTTATTGTTATGATTAAACCCATTTTAAGTGATGGGAAAGAACAGAAAAGTTTTATTTTTAATGTACTTTGTGGCATTTGAATGACTAGATTGCACAGAGTTATGGATGAAAGGCAATATTAATTCTTTCTTTAATTTTCAATTTTACAATTTTCAATGTTTTCATTTATTTTTGTTCCAAATTTATTTATACTTTCGGGACAAACTTCTATATTATTTTACGGGTTCTTTGAATGAAAATTATTATAATCATTATTATACGATATACCCATTTTCGGTGAAATTGTTAATTCTTTATATTATGTACTATTTGTACATAAACATGTATAGTACATTCCCTAGAATGTCGAAGTGTGTTCGTGGGATAAAATTTATATATATTTGACCAAAGCTTTTTGTCATCTGAATAAGTTTACATAACAATTGGTAGAGCCATCGGAAAGCATCCATTTTGCTACCTGGATAGTCCAGAGCACCTCGTAACCCTAACAAACAAAATCCATGCGACAAGGAGCGCAAGGGTCGTAGCCCTTGCCTCTTCTGGGAGCCTGACAAAGCAGCGGCGGTGGCCCTGACATTAGATCCCGGCGCCGTCGCTCGAACACATTAAGACCATCTGGTCCTTTATCGCTTAGCTTGGGTGTTCGCGGACGCGTATCTTTGCCCTCGTTAGGATTCCATGGCCGCTTCATGATGCCCTTGTCCTGCAGGTACTTCATC
>JAEIHY010007540.1:0-47962 GCA_018904565.1 Drosophila tsacasi | reverse complement strand
TTGGGGGCCCGGGGGCCATGATGATTTATTAATTGTTTTTTGCAGAGGTTTTTATTGTTTGTTTAAATCAACGCGTGTATGAGCGAGAGGGTTTAAATAAAGAGGAATGGCAAAATGCAACAACTAGAGAATGCGGAGAGACGACGTCAGTACGCGTTGGCTGTTAGTCGGTGACTGTATTGAGAAAATATTCCTATGGTTATATTCCCTTCTACCAAGTTCTGCGTTGATTAATTTTTAAATAAAGCAAAAATTAAAATAGGGTATAAAGTAAGTATCCCTAGCAGATGAGTGACTTCCAGCTGTGATGATGATGCCAGAGAATGATCCTGATTTTGAAGGTAATAACAATAACTCGGATGAAAACTATCCTGGCCCAAGTTGTGATCCTGTTGCCGGGATGATGCTGAAAATTATTAGAAGCCGGCCAAGGAATTTCAATCAGTGGCAAAGACGATGGCTATGAAGCTGACGATGGCCGATGGTGGCAGTGGCAACTTTGTGATTGCATAACTGCGTTGCGTTGCGGCCGAGGTAAGTGCTGTTTGTATTGGTATTGTTACCTGGCATCTTGGCATCTTGCAGCATCTCCAGGCTCCCGGCAGGAGGCTTCTTCGCAACCAGACAGACACACACACACACACACACTGGCCTGGTGGAACAGCAATTCCTGGCAATTTTCTGTCAAAAACAACGGCCGAGAACAACAAACTACGGCCGGAACTTTTTGCGGGGCCACAAAGTCACCGGAGCGCCACCGAACCCACACCTGCTGGGTGGTGCGACCACACTTTTAGCATGCGTGCGGTCAGCAGGTCGGGGACCCAGGCTCCGGGGTTAAAGGGTATTAGTTTGCTAGCTGGAGAACTACAAACTGCTAACTGCAAACTGCAAACTGGCAACTGGCAACTGGAACTGCTACTGCTGTCAGTATATTGGCAAAGTTTTCGTGTTTTCGATGAAAATGTGGAGGACGGTGGGGGAGGAAAGCACCGGGTCCGAGTGTTTATTTTCTAGCATAAGAGCACAGAGTACTTGTTTGCTTGTGGCAAATTATTTAGATTGCAAAATCTCGGCCAAAGAAATATTGAATACGCTTACGCACCCCCCGACGAGACGCCACTAATTCACTTTACGGCTTCTCCGAGACTCTCTCAAATCCTAACTTAATTCCCGGCCCCCGTGCCCCGCTGCTTTCTCGGTGTGCATTATCTAGATTCTCATTACCGGAATAATCTGCTTTGTGCGGCGAAAACCCCAAACGACTGACGCAATAGTTAAGTATTTAACGACCCTTCTCAAGGCGGTCGTGTCAAGTGCAGTGCTCCCCTAATCCGCCGAGCTCGCCCGACTCATCCCGCCAAGAACTTTCAGCAATTGCTTTAAAGTGTTTATTCTTTATGTCGCCGCGAAAGGCTCTAAGAGATACAGGAAAAGAAACTATATGTATCGTAGATGCTACAGAAATTACGAAGGTCTTTAAAAACCCTTAAAAGTTGTCAAAAATTTGGCTACCAAAATGTATATTGTAAAAATCTAACACTGAAATTACACTGCCTATTTTAAAAACTTTTTTTAAGGGTTTACATAACGTTAGTGTTTTTGTAGACCTTAGTGTATTTTATATTTATTAATATTTCTTTCTTTCGTAAATTTTTGCAAATAAAACAAACTTTTAGAATTTTTCTCTCAATGTCCTGCTGCATTCTCTGAACAAGGAACACTCTACTTTACATTTGCCAAGCAATTTTTACGAAACATCGTTTTCCCCAACGCCCGAAATCCCCATTTCTCCCCTCTTTCCCCCTCTTCATGTGAGTGGGCGCCATTTTGACACTTAATTATTTCAATTGAGCCTGAAGGGGAGGCTGCCGCCACACTCTCGCCTCTGAGTCTTTTGTTTTGCGGAAATCCAGGCCTTTTATAGGGAAACCTTTTACCTTTTTTCGTATCTTTTTTATTTTGCATTTGTCCCTCTGTAATGTGTGTGTGAGTGTTTGGCCCGTTAACAGCTTTTTACAATATATATATACATATATACCGGGATATTTATTCGTGTGCAGGGAGCACTGAGCTTTGTTCCACGGCCGCCTTTTGTCTGACGATTTTGTCGCAGTCTCATTTACAATATTTGCCTTCGTGCCGGCAGAGGACACAACACAAATGAAATCAGCATTAGCTGCATTGGCCTTTCCGAAGCCGAATCCGAATCCAGGTTCTGATTCAGACTCTGATTCAGACCCGAATCCAGACCCAAAGCCAAAACCAAATCCAACCCAGACGACAGGCGACAGACGACACATTGTACAATGCCCGAGGACCGCAAATGATAAAGCAAATCACTGGAAACCTTTCTCATTCCCTTGGGATAGAAACCTATGATAATTTGTGGATTTCAGCGAATTGTAGATACTCTAAGAAGGCAAAATTATACAATATATCTAGTATATATTTTTTATAAGTGCTTATTTATTATATTTCCTCTGATTTTTTGGAAGGATACCTAATGACACATTTTCAAAGCGATAAATTAGCTAGGTTTTAAATAAGGTTTTGGTTTCTTAGGCTTTTAATATGTGTATAAATTATTCAATAAGTAAATAACCTCTTAGAACTATCATTTATCTATACAAAAAAAAACCTGATTTACTATAAATATCTACAAGAATTATCAGTGATTTATTTTCAATGGATTTAAGAACACTCGTGAATTTTGAATCATCCTAGAATAATGGCTAAAATAAATTAATTTTTATATGCTCTGAAATCTTTGTACATTTGCTTATCAATTTATTTTTAGAAGGTATTACTTCAATTATGATAAGGAGCAGGAAGTATTTATTATTATATATATTATTAATTTATGAATACATTCATATAAAAACACACCCCACATCGATGTATACCTTTCTTTTAAATTCATTAGTTAAGTGGAATTTGTGGAGAGTTTGTCATCTATCGAATATTTAAGTAAAGTCGACGAACCCTGAACACAGAATCTAGAGATAAACTCATGTAGAATACGTCACCCTCCTGTTTGGCGAAGGCAGCCGCGTTTTAACAATTTTAAATAAAATTGGATGCGATTCCATTGGATTACACTTTGCGGCCGAACTTTGCACCGTCGCCGATCGGAAGTGCCCGCTTTTAGAGGGAGGAGGAAGCCCATGTGAGGAGCTACCAAAAAGGGACGCGAAATGGCAGTTCCTCCACCCATACCCATTCCCAATTCCCCCCCAATTCCCACTCCCTTTGCCTGTTGAAAATTGTCAAGCCAAATTTACAAGAACCCCAGCCAAATTGGGGGCGTGGTCGCAGACAAAAGACAATTGAAGTTAATGTGAGCCCAAAACACTTGCCACGCCCTTCGGCCGTCGCCCCAACCGTATCCACGCCCAAATCCAATAGCCGGAAGGCGGCGGCAGGACGACGGGGAGTGGTGGGGCATCTGGCCATTTGGATTCGGTATTTTACTTTGGGATTATTTTGTGATTTATGCGGTCTTCGAGTTGACATGCAGATTTAGATTAGGAGCCGGGCGAAGGACATCTCTCCGGAGCAAGGCAGAGATGGAGATGGAATGCAGCACGCGCATAAATCTGCTTTTGGCCGGGCCAGCACAGAGGGCGGTCGGTGGCGTATGAGTGATATTTTAGTTTTGTCGGTTTGCGGCTGCCATTTTGTGTGCGGCATTAAAAGATTTCGGATTTCTCTTGGAGGTCCTCGTCCTCCCTCTCTCTCTTCGCTCGCATAAAACAAGGATTTGCTATTAAAGCAAATTAAATGCCCGGGCTCTCGGCTGTCCTCGCTAGTGGCGATAAAAGTTTAATTAATTATATGGTCAGTGGCCACAGAGTGATTTTGGTTTATTGTATCCGCATTTGATTAGCCACGGGGGCCACTGGATATTTATCATTTTGGCCATTGGCTAATTAATTTGAGGACTTGAGCCGGTGTGTGAGCCTGCAGTGGATTTGGCCTGAAGAATAAATAAAGTTATTAATGGACCTCGCTGACAATTTGCTCTCTCTCTCTCGGTCGGTCGGTCTCCATTAAATATTTTCCCAGGAACGTCAGCATTCTCACCTCAGTGTGCCCCCGAAATGAAAAGCAATCATTCGCACAATTAGAAATCGTACTTAATATCAAATTGTTTGCAATTACAAAGCATTTTAGTGCGGAGACCGGAGGACACAGACAATAATGGAACGACACATGAGGCCAGCAGCACTCACACTCACCCAGCCACACAAATTGCACCCTTTTGGCCAACTTCGACCACAGCAACAATAACAGCAATAACAACGATAACAGAGAGTGCGGCAACACAAGAGACAGGAGACAGGAGACAAGGGACAGCAACTGAGCTCGGCTCGGGCCAAGTCGAGCGGAGGAGGCATTTGCCATCGAGTGAATTTGACTTAAAAATGGGCAAAAAATTGCGGCAATTAAAGTGGCAAATTGTCTCGAAGAGGCAACGTTCGAACGGTTCTCTACATTGTCATGGAAAGCCTCCTCCATCTCCGCTCTATCTCCCCCATCTGCCATTTCCCATTTCCCTTACTGGCCTTACTGTTTTCACATTGTGAAATGGAGCCTTAAATGAGTTTTCAGTTGACTTCGTCGTATGGGTTGTCTTTGGTCTCATCTCCTTCCTCAGTTTTGATTGAAACAGGGTCATTAATGGCCAGAAAAAGAAGGAGAAATACAAATAAAATCCTGCGCATTTACCAGTCTTATTTATATGGCCAACTCCCATTTAGTTTTCGGCCAATAAAAGAACTCTTTGACTTCGAGAATTTATGCATTCGGAGCCATCTCCTTCGAACCATTCCCACAGATTACCCATTTTGCATTTACCGAGGACAACTCTTTCGGGCTACTTATCTCCCACCGACTTGGGGTTGATTTTTATGTGCATCGCAGGCCCCGATAAGCCCTGAAATATGGCCAGAAATGGCCTGGTCAATGTCTTAAACGGAGTCCAATCGAAGGCGAGACGCAGCTGCAGCTTCTGCCTTTGCCTTTGCCTTCGACAATCGGCCACCGAATCTCAATTAACATAATTCACCTAGACCCGAGGTGGAATGGCATTCCCGCTCATAAACTAACAGTTTCGGTCGGAATTGTCGCTCCCAGATAGCAGCTCCAGTTTCCCTAAACAGCAGAGTCCGGGTCAGAGTCCGGACATGGGTTCAGTACTGGGATAGCAAGGGAGCAGGCTCATCTGCTGGGCAGGCACACTGAGGGAAAGTCTTGTATTTTCCACTCGAGCCTTACAGCTTACAGCTCTGCGTTTATTTCTGTAGTATACTTCCAAAAATACTTCCCTTTTCTGGCTCTGTAAGAGGAGCTGGAGAACTCGCTCATTGTCAAAGTGGAAATTGTGTTCATAAATCAGAAACTGTCGCACATGTGTGACACCCCGAAAACCTCCGGACTCCCACTCCCCTCACCGCCTGTTTATTGTGTTGTCAATTTGCTGCGCTCGTTGGCTTTCTGGCTGCGATGGCGTAATTAGATTTCGGCCTGGTCTAGTCGAGGCGGTTTGGTTTGACTATGGCTTTGTCGCTGGGTCTGGGTCTGGGCCCCTGCCAGGATGGATGGGCGGCTGCAGGATGGGCTGATGGGAAGCAAACCGCGAAAACGGGAAGTGTCGGACAATTAAGGCAGCTGCAGCAGGAGGAGTAGCATCGACCCGCTCCGGCTGCAGATCCTGATCTGGCGAATGAAGGAAGCTGCAAGCGAGTCAATTAAAACGTTCAATGCGATCGTATCGCCATCGATGGCAATTTCCTCAAAACCAAATGACCAACTGTCCAAGTTTTACACTGCGCGCCAGTCGAACATTTTGAGCGGCAATTAACTGGCAGCTTGGTCATTGTCAAAACTGGAACATCCAATGGCATCCATCGCACACACATTTGGCCAACAATTGTTGCCCCTGATCCGGGCTCGAAGTCACTTTGTTACTTGGTTAAACTTCCGCACCATGGATCTGCAGTCTGGAGATGGAGCCGGTAGCCGGTAGCTGGGAGCTGGGAGCTGGGAACTGGGAGCCGGTGACGATGACTGCATCCGCAATGCAACTTTCTGTGTGAGATTTCCGCCTATTGCAGCTGCAATTGCCGACGCATACGGAGGGGTTCCTCGGCGGAGGAGCGGCTAAGCTCCTCCCCCTCCTCCTCCGCCGACTTCTCTGGCGCATCTTCGGGTGTCTGAATTTATTACGAGATGAGTCTCCACCGCGATTACAGCAATTATGTGGCTTTCGGAAGGAGGTTGGCACATTGCCCAAGGAACCAAGAAGCGGTGGGGTTAAAAAAGGTGGAAAAAGGGGTTTTAAAAATATTACAAAAGTAAAGTTTGCTTTACTAAAGCAATAAAATGAAAACAATCGTCATTTGATGTATTATAGAAACCTTTAAAGTTAGTTATCGAATCAGTAACTTATTTTCATTTGAAAAATAGCATAATTTGGATGATATAAAACCTCAAAAGCTTCTCTAAGAACCCCGGAAATGCTGACTTTTTTCAATTTCACTTGTTTCTTACTTAATTTGCCTCTAAAACCCCCTTTAGACTCCACCTCTGCCCCGCTTACATGGGCTTCCTCTAATAACTCAATTTCAACACCATCGACCCGCCTCCCGCCGCCGCAAAAACAAATGTGAAAGTGCCAAGACTCGCCTCCTTCTCCGCCTTTTCCCCCTCTGACAAACCCCACAATCATGGCCAAAAATCCCCGAATCGGAGCTCAGCATCAGGCGCAAGTTTGATGCACTCCACCAGATAGGCCGACCTCTCGGAGCTCTGCAGTCTCACCATGGGCTGCAATAAAGTAAAATACAAATAATTTGTCAGCTACTTCATCAGCGGTGGCGCGTGCGTGACTTGGAAGAGCTGGAGATTCCGAGACACTGAGAGATTTGGAGATTCCAAGAGACTTCCCCAGCGCGTGCTGGAGTTGCAATCGCGGTTTCTGCGGCCGCGCGCCTGTTGCATAATAACTGCCGTTGAACTTTCACATGGCCCAATCACGAGGCACCGCCCCACTCCTCTCTGGGGATAAGTTCTTCCTATAAATCACATAATCATGGCTTATAGGAAATGCGTGGAAATGCATTTCACTAGTTGCCATTAATAAATTAATTATACAACCATGACGGCGGCTCTGAGCCAGGCTTTATCCCCATCCGCACGCACACGCTGGTCGTAAAGAAAAACCAAAAAATGCACAGAGCGAGATATATAAGAAAAACTTAAACATTTTTGTCATCAGCAGCAGCAGCACAACAGCAACAGCAAATATTGTGCACAAGTTGATGGTCAAAAGTTGGCTGACGCCTTGCCAAAGCCATGGCCAAAAAAGCAGCTCGAAAAGCAGCCAGCAAAAAGTCAAACAGCAAGTGAGTGGAGTAGAGACTTTAAATTAAAATATGCGAAAGTAAAATGCTCTTAAAAAAAATTAATAAATGTTTTTTGAAGTTTTTTTTATATAATTAGATCTTAAACTAATTCAAGAATGCCCAGAAGCAGACAGGGAATTTTAAACAGAGTAACTAATTAAAGTATATTTTATAAATAGAAGTTTTAACATTATTTCCAATATAAAACCTTTCCTGGTCTTTCACTTTACATTATGTGTATGAACTTTCTACTTTATAATGTATTCCAATTAATACCTTATATTCAATAGATATCTTAAAGACTCAATTTCCTCTTTCAGGCTCCATTATATTTGACTTGCCACCCCGATCATTTCCATATTTCCCATTGCCTATTCGAATGCAAATCCATTTCCATGGACAAATTCCCAATTCGACTTCCTTCTGAGAGCGTGGCAAATTTAATCACTGGCTTATTATGCCCTGCATGTGCAAAAATCCACGAAAAACGACTACGAAATATGAGAAGAGCCAGCACCAGCAGCCCCCACCATGGAGACCAGACGAGACGAGACCAGACCAGACCAGGCCGGGCCAAGTCGGCTAAACTGACTCCGGTTGGCAAAAGGAAAATGGGAAAAGCGAAATGGCAACAACAGCAACAACGAGAATAACAAAAACAAACTGGCTGTCGCCGTGAAAACTGCGAGGCAGCGAACACACACAAAACTCAAGTGGCGCGAAAATTCGAGGCACAGTTGCAGCAGCAGCGCGCAAGCGTGCGGTTTTCCCTCCACAGTTTTTTCAACAGCCAAATGTAAACAAGGCAAAACCAAACGAAACGAAACGAAAACTTAACTCAAATTAAAAGTCGCATTAAATAAATGAGAAACGAACGAGAGCGAGGACTCCGGCGACGAGCAAGTTTAAACAAAGCTCAAAGACAAAGTCACAAGTTTTTTTCTTCGCAAAGGATATGAGAATATTATTTTCTGCAAAAACTTTCATTACATTTTATAGAAGTGCTAGCTAACAAGAATATTAAATCACAATTAATAAATTAAATTAAAATGAACGAACGGTAGTATAAAACTTAAACCATGAACTATAAAGGAATTGTCTGTTGAATATTAAAATAAAGTGATACTTTGGTGTTTGAAATAAATACGGGAATGAATTCTGTCAGAATATATCAGCTAAAGTTTTTAACTCGACTCTTTGACTTTTTGCTATGAAAAAGTATTTTAAAAACAATTTTAAACAGATTTATTAGGCAGAAAGATTTAAAAACACTTTAAAAATGATTTTGAGAAACACTTAACACAAGAAATACTTTAAAGTTCTGTCCAAAGTTATAAGTTTATTTTAGTTGAATAAAAATATGTGGACGGTTGTTTAAAAGTCAAATATATAATATTAGCACTAGTAATTTACATAATAAAATTTACTTACAAACTATTTCAAACTCCAGCTATTAACACACCTAACAAATGCCTTTCGTAAATACTCTTTCAGGCCAAACAAACAATAAAGTTCAACAAACAAAAACTCACTTCAAATTGCTTTCAAAATACCGAACTTAAGAAAATTACAAAGTACCGTGGGAGAAAAACATAAAAATTAAACAACAATTACAAATTGAGCTGCCACTTTGGTGGAAACGCGAAGAGTGCAACGTGCCACGTGCAAATTGACGCCTCATTCGGCCGAACTTCCGCCGACGTCGGACATTATCCAAGGAAAATGGCTATCTGCGGCGCTGGCCCCACCTTAATGGTAAGTGGAAAAGGGTTCATCATTCTGAAATTTTAATATAAATAACAGACAACAAGGCGGCAAGGCCAACTGAGGCGTGAAAACAACAAGCGCCCGGGAAAAGTCTTCGGGTGAAAATGGCCTGGGAAACTGTCTGCCAGCGGTGCAGCGGCAGGAAATGGGCGATCCAGTCATTCCATATGGCCTGCCACATTTTTTTATTTCATTTTTTTTCTGTTGTTTTTTTGCACGCACATTTTGCGAATAATTTATTTTCGTGTTCCAGGCGCTGGCACTTGAACTTCAATTAGCCAGGAAACAGGGGCCAGACTTTTTGCGGCACTCATTTAATTACCGGCCATAAAAATCATAAACCGAATGCGAATATTTGCAATGCGTTCGCTTTGTTTGCCTTTTCCCGGCTCATCCATTTGATTTTTGGGAAAAATTCGTTACGCAACTGGCATTGATTGTTTCGCTTTGTGGAAAGCTCTCTTGATTTTATGACCTCGGCACGGGCCCGCTTTATGGTTATCTAACCGAATCGCAGTTGGAATCCATATCCAACTGCCGGACGAAAGGAAAATGCAGCAACATTTGCAATCGAAACTGGAAATTTGCAATTTAAGTGGATGGAAAAAAGTTTGCGGCCATTTCTTGCATTTCTTTTGAGCCGAAGTTTCCTTGTGGCCCAGGAAGTGCCATCCCCTCCGCCGCCACAGCCAGCAAGCCAAGTCTTTTATGTGCATTGAACTTGACTTTGCCTTGGGTTTTGGCCCTAGAAAAAGACCAAAACTGGTTCTAACTGCCGCCACTGCAGCTGCAGCCACAATCAGTTGGTAACTTCCACGGCTCCCACTGCCAACAATTAGCCCAAGCTGTGTCTTTTTGCCCGCTCTGCTCCCATCTCCCCTCCTGGAGTCTTGGCTGCGACTTCGACTTGGTCTGGCTGGGCTTCTGGGTCCGGGTCTTGGCCCACACCCCGGGACAGAGCCACGTTTTTCCGCCTTGTTGCATGGAAGCCGTAAGCGCATATTGCAGCCAACAATTATACAAACTTGTGGCCAAACAGCAATTACAGAAACCATTTAATGAAGCAACCTGCCCGGCATGAAAGAAAGCGAACGAGAATGTTTGGGTTTGGGTGGGGGGGGGAAAGGGAAAACTACATATAGTATTGATTGGGTGGTCAGGAGAATTTTTAAATTATGTTTCTATCGTTTTTTGTTTACAAACTACTATATATTTATTAGGAAATAATTAAAACAACAAAAGCCATCCCTTTGCTTAGTGTTCTGTCCAAACTATTTGCTTCAGACAAACAACTGAAACTTTTATTTTATTTGCTAGTTATTTTAGACTTTCCGGCCAGGAGATGAAGGCTATTTTATTGCTCTCAAAAATTGTGAAAACAATAAGTGCTTGCTGTAAATAAATGTACAATTGTAAAATAGTAATTTAATCAAACTTTAGCTCCAGCTCTCTTTTCCCTTTCTCTTGGCAATTATTAAAGTTTCAATTCTAAACTAATGTCAAAACAAACGCAAACTTTTCAAATGCAATTCAGATAGACGAGGGATGCAGGAGAGAAAGAATATGTCCTTGGAGCGAACCGATGCCATCGCCTCTTAGCGGATCGTAAAAGAATTGTTAACTAGTTTTCGCAGCACTTTTAAGGCCATAAAATTCGGCAGAGCAAACGGGAACAGCAACAAACGCAAATAGCAACAATTTTTATCGCTCCTTTCTATTGAATTTTAAAACGAATCCAACGCGTGTCCCAACTGAAATGAAAAGACACTTTTCCGGGCGGGAAAATAAACTGAACGGTGGGAGAGTGTATCCCGAGAACCCAAAGCCAAAGTGTTAAATAGAAGGCACATAAAATTTTATGCAACCCAACTGTGTGAGCCTGAGGTTGAGTGTAGAAAACTGGGTGTAGGGGGAAAATGCAGTTCGCAGGTTGCTAGGCCGACATGTTGGGCGGTGTGAATGGAGGAAAGGCCAGCCCAGCGGGTGGAAGTGGGCGGAAAAACGGCGCCAAAAAGGGGTAGGACCGAGAGAGGGGCGACAGTCGTTGACGCTGGCAAAGTTCATAAAAATTCACTCAGGCGCAGTTTTAACGGCCGTTAAATGTTTACGCGGTTGCATTTTTAACGACCGTTGACAGTTCATTTGGATTTAGCCTCGATGGGCTTAGTTAAATGGCCTGCAGGCGAGTAAGAGAGAAGTCTCTGGGGTCCATGGGATTTCAAAATTAAGACATTTTGGCATTAACTATATTAAGGGTTAGCTTTTTAAACTTGTTCTGTTCATATTTGTGAATTTATGGTTAGTTACTGGAAGCTATCAATGTATTTAAGATGAATAAATTTAAATATTCATTTTTAACGGAGTCTTTATAAAAAGAATATATATCTTTCACAATGCTAAAGAATTATTTCAGAACCTGCTGAGTCAAGGTGGTTCCCTTACTAGTTAATTCATGAAAACCAGTATCTCTTTAGCTCTTAGTTCGTAATTTTGGTACCAAAATCGTAGTTCCTGTTTCTGTTTCAATGTGCAAAACAAACCCATCGAAATTCCTTCATGACTTTCTTATCGAAGTCCGTCGCGAAATGTAAGTTAATGATACAGCTGGTCGCATTGCATCACAACTCGGACCGATCCCAGCTCCGTAATTGGTCTTACGTAAAACGAGAGTGCAAGAAAAGCAATTGAAATCGAAAATCGATGAGTTTAATGGCCATAAAAGCCAAGTTCAACATATTGACGTGAAAGTGGATGCATAAATGAGCCGGGCCAGGCGCTTCAACACCCAACTCTGCTCCGATCGGAGGAGAATAGCTCCCCGATGAACGGCGCGTGCGCAACTCGTTTTGTTTTATTTTATTTATTTATTATTTCCCCTCAAAGAGATGGGGCTCAAATCCAAGCCGAGAATCGAGCTGGCTTTAGCCAGGTCTGTGGCAGCTTCCGTCCATATACGCGGCCTGGTGGAAAGTGAAAGTCGGCAGACGACCAAAAAGCAAGTGGTCGGCTGGACATATTCGGATTATTTATGGGTCTGGGCGGGCGCACATGTAAAAATCAAAGTTGGTTCAACCCTCGCAGGTGTCAAGTAAATTATTATTTTTGTGCGATCGGTGGAGATGTGAGCATTGAGATTGCTTATCAAGTGGTTTCGTGTTTCCTAAGGATTGAATATAAATGTTTTGAAGCTTTGCACAAAAGAAAACCCGTCAGAAGACAGTTCAAGTGTAATAAGCTATAAGTTTTTTTGGATTTTTAGGAAGCCTTAAAAATAAGTTATAATAAGCAATATACGATATATATATTTATAGTTTATTTTCTTTTAGTTACTGATCCTGACTGGGATTCTTACTGCAGCCCAGACCACGGATACCTGGCAGCGTTTGCCCTCTCTGGAAACCTTCTCCACCTATGAGGTATATATTTAATAACCAAAAAACCCCTGTAGCTTAGTTAATAATATCAACTATTATCCTATTTTTAGGACATGCAACGCTACTTCGATCAGCGCAATTTCCGCTCCATGCGGCACATTGACAATCCCACGGATGACAGCTACCTGGCGGCCTTCAATCAGTACAATGAGCAACTGGAGACCCGGTCACCTGTCCACACCCCATCCCGGGTGAAGCGGGAGCAGCGCCAGCTGCCCACAGCCCCGCGAATGCTGCGCTTCGAGCTGGCGGATGCTGTGGAACCCAGTCCAGAACTGAAGCAGATCCTACGTCAGTATCATGCCAGGGCCCTAAAGGAGAGTCCCAAGCCAATTCCTCAGAGCAATACCACTCCGGCACCGGCTGCTGAAACCACCCAGGCCACCACCAGAAGCGATCGATCACGGAAGCCACGTCGTCAGCGACGCTCTGTAAATGGTGGCCAACAGCCCGCAGAGTTCAAGGTGCAGATGATTCCCTTCGAGGAGACGGACGCCCGGGAACCTGATCCACTCACAGCCCAGCTAATCAAGAAGGCACGAACCCTGGATCTGCAGAGTCAGGCCACCAGGTCAGCCAGGCCCCAGGAGAACAGAAAGAAGACCTTCCAAGTGAGAATTCGCAAGACGAAGCGCTCCAAGCGTTCCGCTCCGCAGATGATCAAGTTCGAGTTGGCGGATGCCAAACCCTTGCCCCAGAGATCTGGAAAGCAGCTTTCCGCCGAAACACCCACTCTTCTGACCATGGAAACCCATTCGAAGAACCAAACCCAAGGGCCCCAGTTAGCCTCAACCACGCCCAGGGTGGAGGACAACGACATTCTCACGGGTGAGGCAACGGCAGAGACCAAGCGAATGTACGTCTACAAGGAGTCACCTCTCAGCTCCGGCCATGTGAAGACCAAGAAATCCCTGAGTGCTCTGCCCCACGAGGTCCAGAAGGTCATCGGCCACCTGATGAAGGACGGACACAGCGGCAAGGCGTACGTGAAGTATGTGCCTGCCCAGAAGTCCGACTACGAGCACTACAAGGCCAAGCCCGTGGCCTACGGCCTGAAGCCTCTGGGTAACTACGTCAAGTATATCCACAAGACAGCGGAACCCTCGGCAGCTCCGGCTCCGGCTCCAGCTCCCGTCCAGGTGCACATCCAGCCGGTGCCCGTGGTGGAGCAGCTGCGGTATGTGTACAAGCCCAACTACGCTGCACCCGCACCCACCATTGCCCAGCCCATTGTGGTGCAGGAGGCGGTCCCAGCTCCCACGGTGGCCGTGGAGGAGGTGCACCACACCTACACCGCTGAGCTGGCTCCTCCGCCCACCCAGTCTCTGGACGTGATTGTACCGCAGTTCAGACCCTCCAAGCCGGACCCCCTGCTGGCCGAGTCGCCGGCCATTTATGGGACTCCCCAGGAGCAGCAGTATCAGTACGAAGCCCAGCCGGAGGCCTCGCCGCTGATCAAGATCGAGTACCACGCCCCGGCGGATAGCCTCAAGGAGCACTACAAGCAGCTGCCCGAGTTCCAGCAGCTGTCCACGCTGATTGGCAAGTCCCCGGATGACCAGATCCACGGACTGACCTACCTTCTGGCCAAAGAGATGCAGGCCAAGCTGCAGCGGCAGGGCAAGCAGCTGGTGGATCGTCCTCAGGACAGCACTGCTCCGATCCTCTTCCACCCCGGCCAAGGTGCCTCTCCGGCTCCCACTCTGAAGACCCTCGCGGAGCATGGACACCTGGGCATTCAGCCGGGAAGACTGATCGGCATGGCCAAGACCAAGCAGTATGTACCCATCATCGAGCCCGGCAACAACGACGTGAAGGAGCTGCCTCCAGTGTCCAGCACCAAGCTGCCCACGCCCAGTTCCTACATCGATTATACCCACGGTCATGGCCTGTCAAATGGCTACGAGGGCGTGCCGCATGTGGAGGAGCCTGAAGTGACCACTGTGGAGCATGTGGTGCATCATCCAACAGTGGCCACACTGCAGCATCAGCATCAGATTCAGCATCAAATTCAGCATCAGATTCAGCCTCAGATTCAGCCACAGATTCAGCATCAAATTCAGCACCAAATCCAGCACCAGCATCCGCTCTTGGAACACACCCAAGAGCACCATCATCATGGCCTGGTGGCCACTGTGCTGCCGGCGGAACTGGATGCGGACAAGGGCGTGAATGGGCTGCACTTTGTTCACAGCCAGGAGGACAAGTCGGTGAGTAAGGGGTTAGTGGGTTTGGGGGCTTAAGAGGCTTAGAATTAATTACCCCTGGAACATAATCGAGTGCAGGTGGACTTCCCTGAGGCATAACTTTGTTGGGGATCTATTTATTTTTAATTGAAAAGTTTCAGTTAAATAATTTAATATTAGAAAAGATTCTCTCAATATGATATTTAAATAGGGGGATATTGATATGCATTCTTTGTTATATTGACACAATATCGATATCTCTGTCTTTGAGGAACTTTAAAATATATAAAAATATTGAATTCAACCTTGTATACCGAAGTTATCAGACCATCAATTAATAACATTTATATCGCAACGTTTGCTGATCGATTTAATCAAATTTCGAAAAATCTACAATAAATCGCGGTCCCAATCGGTAAAAAAATATGCATATTTCTATCTTAAATATCTTTAAATATGGAATTTAAGTTAAAAAATCTATACTATTTAAATTACTAAAATATAGCTTTTTCGCGTACCTATTGGTGTGTTAAAATATCGATTTATAGATCTGCATTCCCATAAAAAATCGATACAGCATTGACTTATCAATTTTTAATGTCATTCCTACTTTCTACATAATACTCTTATAAAATATCGAAAAAGTATTGCCACTCGTACCCTGAAATGTTTCAAAAGACCTGCAAGATATATGGAGTTCGCCTCATAGAGGTAGCACTGTACCCATGAAGAGTGAGCTCCCCGAATGCATTAAATTAAAGCATACCTTGGGGCGCTCCACAAAAGGCTTAGCACTCCCCGAAAGCGTGCCCCATTGATTGGCATAGGCAAAAACACAATCAACATAAATAAGACGGCCACGTACAAACACTGGAGTGGGTCGCAGGACAGGAGCAGGAACATTTCCAGGACGACGACCAGGACCAGCTCCAAATGGATATGGGAGCAGACACACCACTGCGCCAGTCATAACAATAGGAATACCCCAGCTGCCCCCAGCCTGCAACCCTTCGAATTTCAGCAGTCTCCCCGAGTCATCGGAGTCTGTGTGCAATTCAGTTTGATTGCCGATCCATGTCTCGCCGGTAATGCACTTAATCGAATAATTTTCAAGTTCGACAAGCATTTTCAATGTCGTTAGCCAAAGTCCTCACTCCGTCCCCGTCCCGAGCCCCGAATCTGTCCCAGGCTGCGTCTGCTACCTGGCAACGCAGCCACAAAAGCAATGCAAACGACTTCGTCTTTCATTACGATATAGTACTATCCCTTCCGACAGTAGTCTGTGAGGGCACACGGAGAGAAGTGACTGCAAAATCACGCTCAAAGAACTTCTTAAAGAGGGAAAGTATATATTTAACATTTTCCTTGACTGGGTTTAGCTATCTTTCAAGCTCAAAATTAAACAGAACTTTATGTCGAACTTCAAATAATATTTCTGCTTTACAAATTAATGGTTTTAACCATATTTGACCCCTTTTAATATTCACATAATAATACAGAATGTTTTCTTTAGTTTTTTAACTTCTTTCTTATTAATTTAAAAACATTTACAGTCCTTAAGATCTGTTTTTATATCTACTTATACTTTTTTCTAAGAGTGTCAATGCCTCTATATTTTTTGGCGCTGTCTGCAGCAATTGATATCGCAACAGAGCAGCTGATACGGTATATATATTCATTTGGCTCACCTCAAGCACTTGAAGCGTGTGCCAGGAAAATGCACTCGACTCCACACGCGGCTCGGAATTAACATTTTTCCTTCAATGGCGGAAAAACTTTGCAGGATCCCCTGGCTGGGTTTCTTGCATTTAATTTATCTGTATTTCTTTGGCCAACTGAAAGGCAAGGCGCGCCTTTGTGCGCAGCCAGGCAAAAGGCCACAGAAAAGTATCTTGAAGATGCGAAGTGTGTATCTGTGTGTGGTAAAAGCGACCAGATAGACACACGCCTGAAAGGTGGCTGTAAAAGAAGTTGTAGGGGGAATTCCGGTTAAACCGAGAGTTTAAGGAGTCATGACTATAGACCAAGAATCTAACTAAAAAATCGTTCACTAATTCCTGAATTTCTCAAAGAAAGCTTGCCACGGTTGTTAAGAAATACTAAACATTTTCTAAAAAAAAAGCTTTCCATTATCGCTGAAATATTTCTCCTCTCCAAACCCAAAAAAATACTTAAATTTAACGCCGAAAACTCTTAAATTTACTTTAAATTCAATACAAATTCATTTAACATATGAGAAGCAGTTGTGCTCCTGTTATTAAGTGCAGATCACACGGTAACAGAACCTTCACGTAGCTCAGCTATCGACGTCTCACTTCATGTCTGGACAAGCCATTTGGTAGACGAACTGAACAAGTGTTCGTGTGGGGCGCCCAGTCATCCGTTTCTTGGTCAGATACGGCACCAGTCCATACTTGGAAATCAGGCCGGTGCCGCGGGTATCCAGATGCGCCCAGTCCACGCAGGGCACCAGCTCGTGGAGGATGGCGGCCGCCAGGCAGGAGGTGGCCAGCCCACGTCCATTGTTGCTCAAGTCGAAGGAGCGCTCGTCGGTGACCTGCTTCTTGTAGTAGTGCCACAGGGGCAAGCGCCACACGCGATCCCCGGAGATGGAGCCGGCACGCTGGAACTGCTTCCAGATGTAGTGAGAGTTGGAGAAGATGCCGGTGGCGCCGCCCCCGAAGGCCTTCTTCACGCCAGTGTTGAGCGTGGCAATGTCCACCGCCAGGCGGGGCAGATAGGTCTTCTGGCCGTACAGTATAGCGTCCGACAGCACCACCACTCCGGCCTTGTCCAGGTCGCGGACGGCCATCGACTTGCCGTTGAGGAGGGTGACAACGTCGCCCGGCTTGGCCGACATGCCCGACGGCATGTTCTCGCACAGAGGAATAATGCAAGTGACGTTGATTGGCAAGGAAAGGGCTGCGATGCAGCGCATCATGGCCACGCAGCAGGCGGCGGCGGACATGCTTCCGCGGTACTCCTCCATTCCCTTGCATGGGCGTAGGTTGAGGGCACCAGAGTTGAAGGTGATGCCCTTGCCCACGAAGAGGATGGGCTTGTCGTCGGGCGCTGTGCCGCAGTAACTGAGCTCCAGGAGCACTGGCGGCTCGCAGCTACCCTTGGCGATCATCAGGAAGGCGTTCATCCGCTGGGCCTCAATCCAGTCCATGGTGCGCACCTCGACTGTTATGCCGCAGGGGCAGAGGGCGTCCACAGCGTTCTGGGCAAACATGGTGGGTGTCATGCAGTTGGCGGGGGCATCGCTCAGCCGGCGGGCCAGATTCTGGGCCTCTGCCTTAAAGATGCCCCTCGTCCAGCCCTCATGGTCCGGCGAGTCGTGCAGCTCCAGCTGGGGGATATTAGGCATGTTCCTTTTGGACAGGTTCTCCGTAAAGCGCCAGACAGCCAGCTGAGAGCCCTCCGCCGCCTGTTCCGCGTAGTCCATGCCGTCCACTAGAATCTGTGAGACGCCCTGCTCCTGCAGAGCCCGTGCGCCCACACCGGCAGCCACGCGGACAAACTCCATGCCCTCGTCCAGCATCTCAAGTTCGTTGAAGCCGATGCCCTCGAGACCAACGCCCACTACGGCCACCGCCGCAAACTCAGGATCAAGATTGTGGAAGACCTTGCCGCGGCCCAAACGCCCGTCCAGCTTCGTCTCGCAGATCGCCTTCATCAGCTTACCCTGCACCCTGTTGTCTATGGCCTGGCCGGCGGGCGTCAGCCTGGGGTCCTTGTTGCCCTCCTTCTGGTAGAGACCGACGACCACGCCCTTCATCTTGGCCTTTGACTCGGCGCAGGCAAATCGAACCGCTTCGCTGCGCACGATGCTCGTCTTGCACAGGACCCTAGTGGCCGCCTTCAAGGGGCTCTGGAAACGACCCATCTTGTTCATAGTGACTGGCTGCTAATTGTTTGTACACTCCGCAAAATAAGTATCCGGTTTCAAGCAAGTCCCCGCGAACGCAACGAACTAACACCGATAACTTACGCAACGATGCCCGTTTAAATTCACACACACAAATAATTTACGTTTTTTTTGTTTTAAGGAAACCAAAAATTTATCTAAAAGAACTCCAACTAAATTGGTTGACCGAGAATTTTTTCTGTGTTTTTTCTAAAACGATCTGTTCTCTACCGGCGTACGAATAAAGTGAACATATTGCCAGACTATGTTCAGAACTACAAAGGTTTTGGAGAATAGAAAGTCAAGGAGTACGAGATTCGAAAAATTTTAGAGAAAATATTGCGGAAATTGAAGTTTCGTGGGATAATTAGGGAAATTGCGAAAGTCTAAGGCGCAGAAGAGTCCGCTTCAGCAAACTTTTTAAGGCAACAGGATATAGAAGAGGGACCTTTAGTAAAACCAAAGTCTTCTAAATATTTACATTATCCAGCCGTTTTTAGTATTTCTTCAATAATAAATCTCTAAATATTAAGATGGGAGTATAATGTACATATAACTACTTATCTTCAGAATGTAATATGTATATTTTCCACATGCATAATAACGTTTTTAAATTTTATATATATTAAAGAATAATAGATAAAAGTAGAGAGTCCCTCTCTAGAGCCTCCAAAGAGACTTGGGCTCATAAAAATCATACCTTTATTAGTTCTACTTCACTCAGTAAATATATAAACTGAATATATCTAAAAGCCTAACACAAATATTTATTAGAAACCCTCTGAAAGGTACTATAAAAACCCTTCAAGTCAATATAATTTTAGATTTCCAGCAAAACTCATTTGTATCCGCTACAGAACTCCTTTTCTAATGCCGTTAAGTTCATTGAAATCTCCTTATTTTCCGCATACATAATTTATATACTGAAAAGATATATCACACTCTTATTAGTTACATTTTACTTATTAAAATATAAACCAAATTATTTTAAAAACCTTTACCAAATACTTATAAGCTACCCATGCTACAATGTGCTATGAAATTCGAAAATACTCTGGTATTCCTGCACAGACTCTCGTCCTCCCTGTTGTCGCGTCAATCTACTTAAAATTGTTTTCGAGCTCAGCCAAAAGTATCTCTTATTTTATTCTGCAGCGAGCAGCAGCAATTTGATTTGATTCTCGGACGGGGTCGGGGTCGTGGGCGAAAAGCTGATTACGTTTTATTTATTGGCGTCACCAAATTGCAACGGGGATATCTTGTCCTGCATCTCTCGACTTTAGCGTTAATGCGCATTAAGCCGGCCAAGAGTGCAGCAGTGCCAGTAAACAAGGCGGCCCCTGGCTCTGGCTGTGGCTGTGGCTATAGAGCTACATAGCTGGTGCCGAAACACACATTGTTTTACTGCCGTTTAGCATGATTTTTAATAGGCTTTCGCCTTGTACCCGTCCCAGTGGCTGTGGACTTGTCGTCATCGGACTAAGCCCCATTGCCTGTCGCTCGGTTGGTCTGGTTGTTAAAACCCCAAAATCGCCGCCCGATGGTCATGATGGGGCCCCGGACACAGTCCTGGTCCTGCTACTGCTACTGCTCCTCCTCCTCCTCCTCGTTCTCTGTCCGTCCGATCCGTCCGCCTCTGACAGGCAAACGACACTTGTTAGGCTCAAGTTTAGGGGTGGCTGAGGGTGGTGGCTAGGCCGCTTTGGGGGACTTTTCCGGAGTAGAGGACCAATGGGCCAAGCATGCCGTTGCAATGCCCGTCCAGGGACTTGTTTGACGGCATCTGCTGCTCCTTCTAACGTGTGCGGACATGGTCAGATTTTTCGGGCATTTGTCATTTTATTGTGGTCGAAATGGTCGGTAATGGTCGTCACTCAGTCCGTCATGGCCCTTACAGGCCGACTTCCGTGGCCTGAACTTATAGAAGTTGAATGGAACTAAGTGGTTTTAGCCATTTTACACAATTTGGCTTACATAGAAATATAATAAGGCATGATTTAAGGAATAAATAGAGGTTTTTATCATTTTCATTTAAATATTAAAAGTATATAAAGTACTTATATCTAATGAGATAAATCTTATGACTTTCCCAAGTCAGAAAAACATCATAAATAGTGTCTAAAAAATATGTTGACTATAAAAACACAATTTTGCAACTATCTTTCACCGCCAAATATACAAATGAAATCTTTCGTCTTTAATTGTAAACTTACAATAAAACAATATTCTGTTCAAGTTGTTATCATACATACATTTATACGAGGTTTATAGATTACTCTAAACCATTTGAATAGATATTCAAACTTTGAAATAAGCTCAGAACTATGGTATTGCCATTACCAAGCCTTCACTGTACTTCACAGGATACTGTTTGTGTTTTCTTGCCATCTGCAGGTGCAATATTTTTCGTTTCCCACTCACATATTTTAATTTCATTTTTATTTCAACCCTTTTGCTGTTGCTTGTTTTCTTTGCCCTCCTCCTCCTGAGCCAAATGTGAGCTGGGCGCAACATATTTTTGCAAGTGTTGAAAAGAGGTTGCCTGGGATTTAAGTTTTATTTAATGGAGCCCGGCCAACACATGTTCCCCGATTATAAGTTCTCGGCTCTCTAGAATTGAAAATCACTCGACAAAAGGGTTTTCTCGAGTGCTTTACGAGCCCAAAAGGTTGACTTCGCTCTGTGATCCTCTGGGCATGTGTTGCTAATGTGTTTCGAGTGCCTTTGTCGTGCAATTGATGGTTTGGGTTCGGGGTTTGATTTCCCTTTAAAGGCAGCATTTGCAAGTGAAGGAGCCCCCGAACGAAAGGCAACCGAAATTGACAACTTTGGCCGCTCGCTCGTCACATCCCTGACCCCATGGTTGACTTTAAATTAGCCTCACTTCATTCGCTACCCATAATAAACCACATTCCCCGACTGCAGCTAATATTCCTGTCCGCAGAGAAGGGTGAAATGTTGCAAAAACTATGTGTAGTAGTCGGTCCCAGCTCCATTGCTATTCCTGCTCCGGCTGCTGCTCCTGTTCCTATTCCTATTCGTATTCCTATTCCAATGATGTTTGCAACGTATTGACAGTCACATTCGCATAAAAATCACGTAGTTTGACATTTTTCTTGCTGCTCTGCCATTTCGTTAGATGGATTTTTTTCCGACTCGGATTCGCCGGATAAAAGGGAGCAAGAGGAGCTGGGACCTAGAGGAGCTGGTAGATGGGAGCCCGAAGCTGGGGGCAGGAGCAGCTGTCACGCAATCAGCCCGAGCGCAGAGCCAACAAACTGATAACTCAATTTTGGTTAGAGCAGGAAAATTGCTAACAAGCGAGCCATAAAAACTGTGGGAGGTTGCATTTAAAATTTCCCATTCCCTGCACATTTTCCGGCACTCGCCGGTGAATTATACAACAATTTTCGTAGGAGGTCGGTCCGCTGGTCTAATCATCGTCCTGCGGTTTCTGGAGCTGCTCCAGCTCCTGCTACTCCTCCTGCTCCTGCCTCCATTCATAATTGCGTGGCCAAAAAGTTTCGTCGCTCGGCAATTGTGTCAATGGCTGCCGTGTGGCATCAACGAGCCCAGGACATTCATTTGCCTGACGAACGCTGTTGAACACGTTCCACTTGATGGGGATTTTCACACTGGCCAGCCTTCAGCTGCCCCCATCTCACCCCCCAGACCCAAGCCCGCCCAGACAACTCCACATCCGCCGCCGCCACCCACAAACACATGGCACTGAGGCGGCTCCGAACGCATTACATTGTAAAATTGGTTTTTGTAAATTGTTTGGACACAACATTTATTTCCATTTAAATGCGATTTGGCTCGGACTCGGTCCCATCCCAGTCCTTGTTCAATTTTAAATGAGCATGCAGCTGCAACTGCCACATTTCCCCCCTATCTGCCCCCGATCCTCGCCCGACTTACCCATGGAATCTCTGCCAGTGTCCCTTGAGGTTTTCGGGTTTCGGTACGAGGTGTTTGCAGCGCTTAAACGAATTGTGTGAATAATAAACGCAACACTCGGGGGCATCAGAGGCGGAGGGAGCATCGGCTTTGGATGGTTGGGTTGGATGCTAGGGAGTCGGCTTTAGTTACCCAACCAGGATTAGTATACGAAGAGGAGCTGGCAATCCTTTCCGGCTGAGTGCAAATCATGAGCTAATTGAAGAGGGTAGCTAACGCAACGATGTGAATGGCTAAGAACGAGCTTACAGGGAGGACACTCCCCCAGACTGGAGTCATGTGGAAATTTAATTTTAATTCAACGAAATCCTATGCTCCTTGCTACTTAAATTATTTTATCCTAAGAGCTTTCTTAGCGTGTAATAATCAGACATGATTATTCCTTTTAAATTGAAACAGATGAGGGAGTGGGGATTTAATATTTAACAGAGCTTTCTTTTCTAAAACATTTTGCACACAGCACATATAAATTATTAGCTTAATGATTTATTTAATTTTAAAAAGGGACGTTTTGAAAATCTCTTTCATTTCTCTTGATTAATTTTAAACCCTTTTTTGTCCGGACTCTGTCATGGGGCTTTATAATCGCCAGCCGGCGGTCAACGTTTCTTGATGTTTCAACCGCAAAAACCTGACAGCCAAACAACAAATCGAATTAAGTGGAAAATCAGAGTGAAATCAAGTCACACAATGATTTGCGCCACTCCCACGGATAATGAACATCCTGGGCCCCGATGGCCGCAAGGGTTAACCGCAAGGTCGGCCAGTCTGTCAGTCGCCAGTCGCCACTCGGGAGTACGGGACAGTCAGGGGTTAAGGCCAGTCCAATGCCGCAGGCCAAACAAAAGGCAAAAACATTTTAATGAGCGCAGATGAGATGACAAAGCCAAGAGGAGGATGGGGATGCTGCGCAGAAACAATGCTGATTACATGCAAATTAAAAGAAATAAAAGTCAGGCAACGCCTTTAGCTTCAATGTCCGATGTCAAAGGCATTTCTCGTTAGGGCTTCTACACCCCCTTGGCCAAAAACAAGCAACAAGGAATGGGTCTGAGAGCGGGAATGGCGCATTAAGTTACCAGAGCAGCTGTACAGAGCAGGAGGAGGCAGTGGCTTATTGCTTTTGGGGACAGGAAAGAAAGTTGGAAGCTGCTCGGCATGTCAATTTGGACATACTTCGGCCATCTGATCGCTCACTCGCAACTAAACGAACTCACGTAGTTCGGCCCCAAATTGCATTTCGCACTCGACCCGCTGCACAATTCGCTAAAAGCCAATGTGCCCGGCTAGTGGAAACGTGTTAAATGCAAACAGAACAAAAAATATAGTGCCAATGGAATCCGAGTCCGGCAATAAACCATGTCCCGAGATGCACTTTTGTCATATTTGGCCAGGCAAATATTCACCGCCATCCATCTATCTATTTAGCCAACGATGGCGATGGCGATGGTGATGCCTTTGGCTATGGCTATGGCGACGAAGGCACAAAAAACTGGCCACGTCATCGGAAAAAGTGGATTAAGCTCTTCCAGTTCCGTCCAGTTCAATATGGCACGTGATCTGATTCGACTTCCACTTGGCTTGGCTTTATATTTATACCTGGTAGTCGGGGAGTATATATTTTAGCTTATGAACCAAGAAGGATTGTTGTAGAAATTACAACTTTAAAATAAACAAATGCAAAACAGGATAATTTAGCACCTAAAAGTAGGCCACGTTTTTTAAGAATGCAATGACCAGGTATTCTCTTGTATGTTGTACAGATGACATTCAGTATTTATATATGTATACTTGCTTTTCTTATAAATAAATCAGAGGTTCAACACCGAATTGAAATAGTATTTATTATATTTTAGCACCTAAAAATAGGCAACGCTTTTTACTTTTACCATAACCGGGTATTCCATTGTCGAATGCATTTGTTTTAAGCTTGTTTATGCAAGGCAAACATTGGTTTTCTCCCCCCTCAACTTTTTCATCTGCAATGTAATTATGTTCACTTTAATCAAATCAACTGGTAATGAAATTCCAAAATGCAGAGCCTTGCAGTAAGTTTTTTGTATCTTGTCTGAACGCTCTCCACAAATTTGCATATTTCCCCGCTGCTCTGGTTTATTGCGGATTTTTTTCAATTTCATACCCAGACATATCGCAATCTATTAACATTTTTCCGTGCTGTTAATGAAGCCCTAACCAACGCCACAATGCAGCAGAAATATTTTTTGCATTTCATTACGAGACGAAGAAGAAGCTGGCTAAAAAAAGAATTTAAGTGCAAATGTTGGCAAATTGCTGGAGCAGAGAATTTATTAATTATGTTCATCCTGTTGGCAAGGGAGAAGCCTCCATCTCTAAAAGTAAAAACTCGCTAAAACAAATGTCAATCAGGCTTGTAATCAAGAGGGAATTCCACTCGACACTCAACACTTCCCTCTGGGTAGGTCTATAAATTTTCTAAAGTCTGAAGAAACTTTTGTTGCTTTGTGGCAGCACACGGAATAACATTTCGCATTTCGGTAAAGCGGCGACAAAATAATGTAAAATCTAGTCGACAATGTAACTTAATTAAACTTAATTTACAACTCATTAACATATCAAAAAGTTTGCCACAAATCTTGGGGCCGGGCCCCATAAAAACCGCAGAGAGTGGAAGAGGCAGCCCAAAACATGTAGCGAAAGTTGCCAACAATTGTCGCCGAGATCCCGAGAATTTGAGTGAGCGGAAACGGAAACGCACACGCATCCCCTCGCCACATCCGCCCCTCCATATCCTGGCGAATTTTGGCTCACACGCTCGCTTATTTCACTTCCACTTCCATCCCACTGAATTGCGAAATACTTACAATAAAAAGGCAAGACCCAAATTGTTCACGACACACAACAACAAAACGAAATCTATGCTGCAAACAGCGAGTGCCACAGATTTTTGGGGGTTAGGCAAACCGTGGGGGGACCTGGGGAGTTGGTCTCGTATTTTGTTGCAAATTTCATTACGCACGCGCCTCCCGCCTCAATACAATTTACAATCGCATGCATAACAAACGGAGCCGTGCGAGTGACAGACCTCCTATACCCATTCCCCCGACTCCGCTGGCAGTCCAATCATCATCATCATCAGCTCCTCCTCCAGCTATGGTTACCAAAAACAGCGAAGTTCCCTTTCTCAGTGGGTTTTGTGTGTAACAATTGGGCCAGGGAAATACCCTTCTTGGAACAGAGTAAACGATCAATATTTTTTATTATTTTATATCTTAAAAAATTGATAAATTTAACACTGCATTTCATAACTCAAAAATATCATTGCATACTTTTAGACACATTTTTAAAGGTTTACAAAACTCTGAGGATATCTTGTAAAGTATATTACTTGGACATGCTTTTTCAATATTTATATATATATAATATATATAATTTATATATTACCCTAAAGTTTTAAAGTTTCTCTCAAATTTGTTTAAATATTTTCGGGTTTTTTTGTAAACTGTCTAACATCCTTCTTAGAACAAATTAATTTTAAACCCAAAACAACTCTTTTAACCTACCCTAAATGCATACTTTTCTTTCAATCAGCAGACGCATATCTCGCTATTATTTTATTGTTTTGTCTGAGCGTTGTCACCGCCCCTTGTGTTCACTGTACAGTGTACATGACAGTGTGCTTAATGCCTTTTGCATCGCATACTTTTCAGCATGCGCACGAATTCCCCACTGCAGCAGTGTGGAATGTGCATATGGGCGTGTGATGAAGCCAGAAGCTCTTATCCCCCCCTCGGTGAATGCAACTTATCGGTTTACTGAACAATCTTGCCAAATACATAACCAACTTATACCCATATAAATACATGTATATCTTTGCATCTTCGTTGCAGCTGCAGCAGTACGCCTCAAAGTATGCGTTTGGCTATCGCATACGTGATTTCCACACCGGCAACGATTTTGGCCACAAGCAGAACCGTGACTTGCACGGCGTGACACGCGGCCAGTACCACATCCTGTTGCCGGACGGACGCATCCAGAACGTGATCTATCACGCCGACGACACGGGCTTCCACGCGGACGTCAGCTTTGAGAGCGGCGCCAAGCATTGAGTCAGGCCCAAGGAAAGCGGCCTAAAGTGCAATCTAGGCTATAAGTAATTGTTAACTTAGTTCTAAGACACCCACACGATGCTCTAAAACGAAGTGCAATACTCTAGAGATCCTGTTTCAGTTAATTAAAGGTTCGATTGTTAGAGAATGAGCCTTCCACATTGACTTCTTGTTGACGTCTTAACTTGGCTAAGGACTTTCGCAGGCTAAGCGAAAGAGTTGAGTAGCCAAGGCATAAATAGAGACATTTCTTTATTAAAAAATTTGGAGACTAAAGATGAAATGTTTATAAACTATTCTAAATTCCTAGAAAAATCCCAATTTTAAAAAGATTTCTTTAAGTTTTTAAACTGTTCTGCTCATGAACAAGTTAGAAACCCTATATTAATAAATTGCTACACCACAAATCCTTGAATCAATCCAATCATCAGATTTTAGTATTGATTAGTCCGTTGAAAATACCATTTAAATCGCCACACAAAATTCTTTAGAGAACATACGCCCCACAAATGGCCGAAGCCATTGTTCTGCGGCTTCAACCAAATACCAAATAATGACATTCTACCATTTCGAATCGTGTTTAAATGCTAACTCAGATATTAAGTAATTTCCATCTCATTTATTGTTACTTGGGCGCCGCGTCGCTTGAATTAGTTGTAAGTCGATGGAAATGCAATTAAAATTAAGGAGGCAATGTGTGTGCTCAATCGATGTGCAATAAAATGAAATCAATAAATTACTGACAGCAGCAGGAGAGGTCTCTGACAAATTGAGCAACTTTCAGCCTTTCAGAATTCAGCAAGGCGACTGACGGAATCAATTCCGAGGCGAACCTTCGAATCGGAGATGCGCTCTGCTCCATAATTGACTTTTAAATGTTCGTTATTGTGCGTTTAACGCACTGGACGAGCAATTATTCAGGCCTTGCCAGTGACCTTTTGCTTCCGGTTGGCCTTTTATGACTTTGGCTAAATAATATTGTTTCACTTACCTTACCCAGGCACTCCATACTCCACACTCCGGCACTAAACCAATTTTGATCTGCTCAACGGCTTGTTTGGCTTTAATTAAAATTGTAGCAAAATTTCTTTCTGGCGATCTTCGCCCAACCATTTATCATCGCCGAAGGTCAAGGTGTTGCTGCATGGCTGCTCTCGGCAATTTGTATGGCTTGTACTCCAAAAATTGTACTTTAATTAATTTGCTGCTGGGAAAATCGATCGATCGCAATGGCTTTTTATGCCCCATCATCTTCATCATCATCGTGACGTACTTGGCCCGAGAGTCCGGGCCAATGGCTTCCAGTTTCGATGTCATCGCAGATTCAGATACAAATACTTTACAGAAATAGGAATACAAAAAATATCCAACAGATCGAGAATCGCAATCACATGTGGGGCTCTCTGCTACCATTTAAAGTTCAATGTTGCCAGCAATTGCAGAAACAAATTCTGTCTTGTGTTAGCTTGTTTCTGTCGTTTTGCCAATTTGTTTGCCACTTTCCGACTCCGCACCTTTAAATTGCTTTTGTCATTATTCTCTGTGTTTGTTCTGCTTCTTTTTGGCTTTGCATTTTTGACTTTGCAGCGGATATTGTTATGTTTATTCGTCTTTTCTTTTTTTTTTTTTTGTAGTTTTCAGTTTTTAAGGTTTCGCGGTTTTCATGACGAACTCATGCAGAGCTCATTAACTAATTTAAGTGGCCCGCCTGAACAGTGAGCACAGCCAGTCTTCGGCTGAGGCGGAAAAGCTGGAAATATTTATGGTTTCACCAGAAAATCATTGGCTGGCTGTTCTTTCCTCTGCTGAATAATTTATGAGGCTTGTGAAGAAATCAGCCAAAGAATTCCGCAAATTAAATATTTTCGAGAGGTGTGCCAACTGACATCCAATTTTGTCGCAATGCAGCTGTAATAAATGAGAGAAATAATACAAGAAAATAATAAAGCTATAAATATGAGCATAAAAACGAATTATTGAAAGCTATTTCATATTTATATTTTTTTTAATAAACTACCTCTTTAATGTTTATAAATTATGCCACAGTTTCTACCCAACTTGACCACTGTTGCTTTACAAAAAATTTGGAACATGATCTTTTTGTGTTTCTAATTTTCGATAGTTTAATTGTTTTGACATTAAATGGTATGAAAATGATTCGTCTTCTGGTTTTGGGTGAGGAGCACCTTTCAGAATCGCTCGTACGTTCTCCTTGTGCCGCGGGAGTCTGCGGTTTTATGGCTCGGATCGCCTTGCCAGGCTGCCGGTTGTATCTCACCAACTTGATTGACATTAATTGCCAACGCGACCGGGCCAAGAGATGCACACGTCGCTCACATCGCTGCACTTCTTATGACTTCTGCTGTGCAATTTTTTTACCTCGTTTTTTATTCGCTTGGTAATTAAGCAATTCTCGAGTTAATTAAAACAAAAGTATAGAAGAATGCACAATTTTGACAAGATTTATGTGGGGCGACCTCAAAAATAGTGGTTGTGGTGGTGCTGCAATCCATGAGAACCAAGTGCATTATAATTATGGTATTATATATAAATCAGCGCATTAGACGTGGCAAAAAAAGCGTCAAAGAATCGCAGAGAAAAATTATATTCCACGCCCTCGCGACTCAAAAACTCTGGGACCAAGCCCATTCTCAGGCCCCGCAATGGCTGCGAGGGGGACTTGGGGGGGGCGAGAGCGTTGAAGTTGAAGTTTTTGGCGACGATAATAAAATCCCATTTAAGTTTGACGATAAGTTTTGACCATTAGTGGGCCGCCCAGGGGCTCCGCGGGGGCTGTCACTGCGAGTTAAATGCCTTGGATTTTCCCTCTGCTTTTCGTTTATTTTATTTTCCTCCTGCCTTTTTTGGTGTTTTCTTTTTTTAGCAGCAAGTTATGGAGCCAACTTTGGTGGGCTCACATTGCAATTGATAAGCAATGAGGGCCCTGCTTAGGGGCGTGGCTAATGCCGTGCCAGAACTTGGCCAAATGCCGTCGCCCCCTGTTTTTGATAAATGTTCCGCCGATCGAAATGTGCGAACATTTGGCAGCGAGAAATTGGCAGAGCCATTTGCAGAGTTTTCCAAATTCATTGGAGTCTTCTTTTCAGCTAAATGCCGCTCTTAATTGCACACGGCTAAAAGTCTTTACAAAAAAACAAACCTACTTGCACTATAGTTCCAACTGAGATTGTAGATCCGGAAATAATGAGCAGGTTGTTGTCCCAGGTGAACTTGTACCAGTTTATAACATGTTCAAGGGGTCAGCTCATAGGTGGAAGTTACTTAGTTTTTTTGACATTTATTTCCTTAAAAATATAAAACGTTAATTAGCGAATAAGTATCACAACTAACTGCAGCATAAAAACTATACTCATCTTCTTTGATTAAATCTTTCTTAAGATTATTTAGAAATAAATGACAATTTAAGGGTTTTAAGAAGATAAACTAGTATTTTCTTATATACATTCTAAAGTTCTAATTAATCTTTTTCCTAAAATATTTGATATTCCTATTACCTTCCTAACATATGAATTACATCTTGAACTATTTTTTAAAGAAGCAATTTCGTTGTAAATATTAATATATTTCTATACAAAAAATATTTTATTTAATTTTCCTAAAATATTTATCTGATATTTTGTTATTATTTATTTTAGATTATTATTGTACATGAGAAATTCTCTTTAGGAAGTTAATATTTTAGTCTTTTTTTAGGAAAATAACTAGTAATTTACTTAGTATTTATACAATCAGAAATATTAAATTCCTCATTTTCCTAGAATATTTAACAGACTTTAACTTGACTTTCTCAATATATTTATTGATTATGGTAGGATTATTATTGGAAAAGAACTAGTAATATATGGTAAGCATTCTAAAAGTCTCTATTCATTTATTATTCTAGAATTTGTATGAGATTTACTCTTGACTTTTAAATATGTGAATTGAATATTCTTGTATTTCTGAACTGCTTTTGAAGAAACAAAAAATTAAGCTCAGAGGACATACCAAATGATAACTGAAACATAACATTAATTCCTTTCGTTTTGTAGAATATAAATTAAATAACAATATAAAATCTAAAATATTAAATATGTGCTAAAACTACTAGTAAAACAGCAACACAGACTTTATTTTATTTTCCTAGAATATTTTTTAATTTGTTTATATTTCCTTGTTATCACATATTTCCTTAACCCTTATCTTTTCAATATAAAATGTCAGCGAAATGGAGTATTAAGCCCGGATTGCCTGTAATTGAAACCTTTCATTAGCTCGATTTAAATCGCATTTAATTAACTGAAAGTTAATAGCTGTCTGCGCAGGACGGCTGTCTAAATCAGAGATGTCCTTAGCTTCCGTTGCAGGCAGTTAGTCGTCGCCGGATGGACGGCAGGTGCCACCAACAGAGTTCGGAACGAGTTCGTATCCGCATCCGTGCAACTGCAACCATTGTGTCCGTGTGCCTCGCAGGCAACACGTAAACAAGTCAGCGCAGGTTACGGCTCAATCGCTCAGGAACTGCAGCGGTGGAAAAAAGAAAAGGGGATTTCGTTTTTCCAAGGGACAAGGGATTTTTCCTTGAGCTGGCTAAATAAAAATTAACAAGGATAAATGATGCGAAGAGGCAGCCGATGTCAGAGAGGATGCGGGTAATTGTCTAGAGCAAGAGCCATCGCATCCCTCCTCCATTATTTCCCAGTGTTTTTGTGTGTAAATTGATTAAATGCAAAATTGGAATATGCAAATGCACATACCTCCCTCACACACACACGCGAGGCGCCTTGGACTTGGACTGGGCGTGGCCCACAGAGGGGCGTGAGCCGAGATGTGATTTATGTTAGGTGCAAAGTTTTCCACAACTTTTTCCTCCTCCACTTCGCCAGCCTTGATTTTATTCTTCCCCCGGTTATTCGCTCCTTTTTTCTTCTTATTTTTGGGTGCAATGAACGTAAGTGCAGAAGATGACGATGACAATGAGCGGAGAAGGAGGGATGATGCACAACTCGGGCGGGAAGGTGTGAACGGAGAAAAAATTCGCTTAATTTGTCTAAAGAAAAGCCAAGCGCATGAAAATTTCCATTAAGAAAAATGGTGGCAAGTGTGGCAAGTGACAGGGAAAGCTCGACTTTAGCCCCAAGATTTTTTTCCCAGCAACAGCGCCGGGAAAACTTATCACAGTTGCGCTCCTCGGTGGCATAATGAGAGCAATCAACAGGAAACTCCGGCAAAGAGATCAAATCAAATCCGAAGGAAGTGCCAAAAGGAGATGGCCGTAATGAATGCAATCCTCGGAGCAGTTGCCAACTTTAAAAAATGATCATTAGGTAGAAACTTTTTTAATGAGAACAGCACAGACGCCGAAAGATTTCATCGGAAATATAAATATTGCAGAGGGAAAAATTCAAATTAGAAACGTTAAAGTAGTGGAATATATACCTTTTTAATGTAAATTATCATTTTTTTGTAATATTAATTGTAATGGAAGATATACCTTTTTAATAAATTTTGTATGATCAATAATTATGAGGTAGAGTTGTTCAATTTAGTTTTAGGTAAGTAAAACTCACTGAAAACCTTTTCCTAATTTTTTTCTAAATAGGCAATGCGAAAGTATAATCTTTGCTCTTTTCTTAACAAACCCAAAAATGATACAATACTTCTTTTGTATAAAACATTATCCCAAGGAAATGCCAAGCAAATCGAACGACATTTGATGCGCCTTCACTGCGCTTCTATCGGAAACCCCAACTGTTCCATCAAAAGTCCAAGACATTTAGTCTATAAATAGTAAAAGGCTAACAAAAAAAGAAGAACTAGCCTCCGCGCGGAGAAAAATGCAAATCACTGCCGAGTGTCTGGACCCAAAAAATGCAAAATAAAACCGATCGCCGAAAACTTCGACCACTTCTCACACCGAAAATTCAGCTTCAACAGAAGCCGAAGCTTAGCCAGATTTAGATGCAACATCGGCAACAATAAAAGCACTAGCCGAGGCAACATCCACTGCTGGTGGCAATAAAATGCCGCAATTACATAGTTGGCTATTCTAATTCACTCATTTTTAGCTTGAAAAAGGTGCGCCTGTGCAGCGGCGTGGAAATTCTTTGGGGTTCTGCCACAAAAAATAATAAAAAACCAAAAACAACACTGGCAACAGCCATCAACAGGTGATTCGCCTGAATGTTGCACGAAATGTGCAAAACAAATTCGAGGAAAAATCATTTAAAACGCTTCTGAGTCTCTTAGTCTGTTCTTTTAAATGTTAATTTTTTCCTATTTTTTTGCTTGCAACGATTCAATAAACTGCAACAAAAAGCCAACAAACTTTAAAATGTCAACAGCCAGGCTAAGAGACAAAAAAATACAATCATTGAAGCCCACCAATTATTTGGCCATGTTTTGCTTCCGTTTTGCTCGAAGCTCTCTCAAGTGTCCACTTGATGAATTAAGCGGGAAATTTGCAAAACTTTATTACTTTGGACGGCTCTTTGAGAAATGATCGAAAATAGAAAAAACTGCAGCGCCAGCAGCAGCAGAAGCTGCAGCAACTGCGGCGGCAACAGCTGCTGCCACGGCAATGACAGCGAAACAAAAGTTGCCCAATTGATGTCAAGTTATTGTTGAGCGGAATCAAAAGGAAATTTTCAACACAACTTGCACTCGACGCCATTGTATTATATAAAATTCGCCCCATCATATTGCTCTAATTACATTTTAAGTCGAAATCTTTTCGTAATCGCAGCTACCACTGCCTCAAGCTGCACTCCAGCTCCAGCTCCAACTCCAACTTCAACTCCAGCTCGAGTTGAGTGCGGCTCAAAGAAATTTCAATGTAGCTCAAAGTTTGGTGTGGGACATGGCTCGATCGCCCCGGTTGCCCCAATTGCAGGCAGCGGGTATTATGTTGTTAAGGCGATTTTTGACAGTATATACTGTGTACCTTTGCCTCCACCTAAAGGGGCATACACACGGACACGTGTGTGGTATGTGGTGTGTGTGCCCCTCAAGTGTCACGGAAATCAAAAGTTAAAAGTAACCAAAAGTTGTTCAATTACTTTTTCATTCGCAGAGTCCATTGAACGATGGCAGCAGGTGTAAGAAGTGATGTGAACAGTACCTTGCTTTTACTCGAAGATGGGTAAGGTATCAAACATTTTAAGACCGAATTGGGTACACCTTTTCAAGAGATGATTTCTTAAAAAAAGAAGAAAGTTCTTACCTATGCTTTAAAACTAATAATTGATATTAATTAGGTACATTTAAGTGATGATATTTATATGATATTTTAATCTTTATACATTTTATGAATTTTATATTAATATTTATATTTTCAAACAATATTGAGAAGGATTTTGGAGTTATATACCTAAAAAAAATACAAAACTGTTAAGATTTTATTTCCTAAACAACAACGTGTTGTTTTACTTTTCGTTATTGGTACCTTAAAAGTAAAATAGGTACCATTGATACAAAAATCCAAAACCAAATATTCTGAAGTATCCTTATACTATTTGATGATGTATTAAACTCAAAATGTAGAAAAATGTGAAAACTTTTTAGTACCTAAACAAAAGTTTGCACTGACAACCATTTCGCAACTCCTAAAATATTATAAAATTAAAATTAAAATGCTTATTTTTATGAATACATACATTTATCTTTCCAAACATAATTCATAATTCATAATTCTTTAAAACATTTTATGTCAGAATTTAAAAAATATTTTAAAAATATGTTTATAAAACTAAATTTTCTGGGGTATTAAAAGCAAGTACCTCACTTTTATAGGGTAGGTACATTTCGGTTGGCGGCTTCCCCCACATTCATTGAATAAATAATTTTAATATCGCACACACCACACACAGAGACACCTCACAAGTGGTCGATATAAAAATGTGAAGAAACTCCGAAAGCAGTCATCGAAAATAGATTGCTTTTAATTGTTATTTAATCTCTGGCCGCTGAGAAGAATGTGATATGGCCAAGGTTAATTGGTGTTGGGGACTTGACGGCTGACGGAAGGAAGGACGTCCGGACGTCGGACGTCCGACTTGGTGTTGCGGAAGGAGGAAGCCGAAGCCCTCGACACGTCTGCGGCACACGAGCCTTGTGCAATCGCAGCAGCCACCGATGGATGAGATAAGTTTTCGGGGCTTCGACTTCTTTGGCATGAGCCTCACGTCATAGATTGCATTTCGGCAGCAGAGGTGCTGCTGCCTGCCGGGAAATTGGGACGCCACATGAACACGTTTCCATTGGCAGCTTGTGCAATTTTCCTCGAGGCAGCCGCATCACGTACTTCTCACCCGAAACTTATTCTACGGCGAGTTCTGCTGCTTTCGCAAAAACCAAATAGAAAGGGCGCCCCAGTGTATATTTCTCTATCTTCAAGGGGCAGAACTGAGACTATCATCTGACATTCCCAGTGACATTTTCGTCTAGTCTCGATTACCACTGCAGCAGCGCCCGAGGGCCACAGTCGCCATCAACGGCCAGACTTCATAAAGGCTTAAATATCAAATTTGGGCTCCGACTATTTAATAAAGTCATTTGGGGCGTTTGCAGGTCTCGGCGGGTACTTGTTACTATATAGCACATCCGCCTGAATGGAACCAGCCCGATCATCGTCGTCTGGCCAATTCATCATCGTAATGATCGCTGCTCGGTTCGAGGCACGATGATCTGCAACATTTTTCACCTCAACACTCTCGGTTTCGCTCTTGGCTTGTGTTTCGTTTTCCCAGAGCGAGGCACCTGAGAGCTCTCCCGTCTTGGCCCATTCTGAGAGCTGGCCAAGAGCGAGAGAGCCCCAGCAGATGATCTAGAAGTTAGGCGCTAGACTTGGCTCAATTGTTCAAACCGCTTTTTTTGTTTTCGCTTTCGTTACTTTTGGGTGCAGTTGGCAACGCGAACGCTGCCAAGTCGCTGTCGAAGTCGACGGCGGCTTCGACGCCGGCGTCAGCGTGTTGAGCGTTTATTATAAAAAGCAAGCGCATCTCCATTGTCTAACCTAATTCAAAACGTTCGTGTACTCCGTGCGGTTCGAAACATACACAAAAAGCATAAACTGAAACTCCACCACCACACTCCATCCCCCGTCCCGTGAAAGTAAGCTCCAGGAAGAGTACAAAAAAATAATACAGTGCCTCTGGTCCCCCGAAAAAGGACTCGAAATTAAATTGTGTGCAACATCGAAATCGAATCAAAACGAAAATCGAATCTAATAAATTTAATTCAATTCAATTTCAACTTTAGCAAGCGGCCTTGTGGATACACACCCAAACACACCCATCTTTATTGCATTTTCCGCACTAAAACTACCGAAATTCAAACCACACAATGATGTCCTTCAAGTCGTTCATGTTGCTTGTAAGTATTTATAAAAAACAAAGCCATATATTTAGAGGGACGGAAAAGGGGGGCCCTAAGCCTACATAAATCAGCTGGCAAAACAAATCATATGAGATTTGGCCGGCGTGTCCTTTGGCTAAAACGAAACTATGTGGAAAGGACAACAAGTTAAGCTTGTTATATGTCAAATTTGTTTATCGCCAGGGCGGCGGTCGGCGGTCGGCGAGTATGGTATGGAAAATAGGAATATGGCAAATGGTCACTCAGTGTCCTTTTCCACAGTCAATGTCATTTTTCTTCTGCGGCTTTCGCTTAGCCCCAGCTCATCAGGCCAAATGTTTGCGGAACTTTAAATGGGATTTGCCAAGGAGAACTGGTAGCAGTAGTTTCAAGTGCCTGGCAAACAAGGCTTTGTTTTCTTTTCTTTTTCTGATTTTTATCCGACGATTGCATAACTTGCCACACGCCTGCCACAGAGCCTCTCATCATCATCATCATCAGCAGCAGCAGCCAAATCCAAGACCAAATCCACATCCACATCCGAAAGTCAAGTGGCGAAGGGGACACTGTGGTAACCATGCCCCCGCCAAATCGAACAAATTGCAAATAATCAAAGACACTTAAGTGCTCCACTCGGCTCTCGGTTAATATATGTACTCTGTTTGGATACAAATGCCATATTTGGCAACATCTGTGCGTGCCAAGAGCCACGTAAACTACGCCCCAAAATCCTGCCAGCGTCAATATTCCCTGATTGTTCCCAACTAAACACTTCACAGGAGCAGGAGCACAGGCAGGCCTCAGTGGGGGACACATGTTGGTAATATTTTTTCCTGCTCGCATTTAGGCATCTCTTAAGTGAGGGCCCCATCTGAGGAAAATGGCAAACCTTTTTTCCCGTCCTCCCCAAAAACCAATGTGAAAATAGTGAATATATTCTGTAACTTTGCAAAGTAAACATTTGCTTAGTTTACAGAAAACGAAGATTCTCACCTCTTGGATTGGAATTCCCATACTCTGTTTATGAAGAGTACAAAAATCGAGTCAAAGCTGAAGAGCCCTTCTGAACTTATTATAAACTTAGACAGCTGTCGGTTAAAAATAACTTTTTGATCTATCTTTGGTTACATTTGATGAAGAAGCTGATGACTTGCAGGATTTAGTTGAGAAAATATAATCTGAAAATGCTATTGTTTTAACAGAAAATCGGATGAAAGCCGTGAAAAAATAATTCAAAGACTATAACCATTCGATAATTTAGGTTTGGGTATAATAAATTGAATAGCAGCCTGTAAAAATACCTCTCCCTTATTAGACACTTAACCTGCAATCAACTGCATACTCTTAACCGCCAGGATACTTTCACTTGGTTCCCCTTTTGTTAAGGCATTGATCCTTTTTTTTTGTTTTTTGTTTGAGGAAACGCCCTTAAGCAGGCAACAACATGAAACAGACGGCACGGCAGCCTGGGTGCCTGGTCTTTTTGTTGTAACTGGGGCGTGTTAAATTGTTGGTGCGACACTCTTGGATGCAATGCAGACCAGACATAAGTCCCCGCAGTCTGGGATCTATCCAAAGAGCACCCAGCCCATGCCACTTGCACGGCAATAAAAATATGGGAAATATATTTGTTGAGGTGATGATTTCAATGGGATTTCTAAGTCAATCAATATCATGAAAATTAGCTATTTATGTTAATTAAATTGCAAATAACTTGAAATATAATGAATTTATATGCTTCTAAAAGTTCAGTTACATGTGAAAACTTAATAATTATTAAGATTTTTAATATTTTATAAATATATTGTATAATATTTTTAACTTCTTAAAATTTGTACACTCAAACAACGCCTTAAAGTACCTTTACAAAACACAAGCAAGGATTAATGAACCCCTTAGTATACAGCTTTAAAATCCTCTAATATGAATATATTTTCCTTAGGATATATTACCAATTTCCCAACTATTTCTCACTGTGCTTTTCCCCCAACTCTCTGCGTCTGGCCTGCCAAGCAGATAACTGCCAAAAGGTAAAACAGACGGTTGAAAAGAAATAGAGTCTGCGGGAAACGGGAAGTAGAACTCTGGCCAGACGCGTGTAATTTGCCGCTTGTAACTTTTTGACTTTTCACCAGTGCGATTCCTTTTCCCCAATGCCTTTCTTTTCTGCCTTTTTCCCCCCTCTCTTGGCCATTTTTGTTTTGGCCCAAAAAATATTCAGACGAAATGAAAAGCGGGAACAGAACTTCCGCCCACCAGCAGCAGACACTCGATAGACAAATGGCCGCTGGCCGTTTGAAATGGCCAGGCTTTTGAGAACAGCAAGGCGAGCATGTTTTACATGTTAATTTCAGTGGCAGCAGCAGCTACCCGGCAGCTGAAAACCCAGCCACTCATTTCAGAGGCATCTAAGAAGATTTTTTTAAGAGGGTTTTCTAATGAAAAGTTGAACAAAACCAATTTTGTAGGCTTTTAAATTAATGAATATTATTTTGAAGCTTTTGAATTAGAGAATTCTTGATCTTTTAACATGCATTTCTTCAAAAAAAACATTCCTTTCTTGAAGAAAACTATTAGTATTCCTTCTTAAACACTGTGCTGTACTTAAGAGAACGTCAACTTAAATAACTGAAAAAATTGTACTGAATACAAATTTCCGAAAAATTTGAAACCGTGTTCGAGCCCCAAAAATCCCCCTTCAACTCCACCCCTGACAAACTTCCTCACCCAACTGCTGTTGCATATTAATGCCCCTGATCCAGCTGCTCATTTTCGCACGCAAAAATAGCAGAAATGGAAACGAAGAGTTCGGGAAACGATTGACGGTGGGTAGCCGAAAACTGCAGTACGGGCACGCTTTTGAATTTCAAATGACAAACATAAAATATTCACAGTTTGATATTTGCACTCAGTTGTCGATGAGCTGACAAGCTGGAAGCCGAAAGCCAGAGCCCAAGCCGGCTTCTGCCTTCTGCCTGCTGCATTCTGCAAATGCTGAATTGTCGTAATTTGGCCAATGCGAATTGTGAATGCAACGAGGCGCAACTGGCTGGCAGGTTGTCCGCCTGACTGTCGGGTCAATGTTGCCTCCTATTCTGATTAGAGCCGCCTGATTACGGCCAATATATCGCATGCCGGGCCAAAACCCTTTTCATTGGCTCTTTGCCTGCGCCGCTCGACTGCCGGCGATTCGAGTGTGAACGATTGCCCAATGAATGATGGATTATGTGCAAAGCCAGCTTGGAAGGATATATGCACTTTGAAAAGGGCTTTGCATTTAGGGAAATTCTGAAGAGCTCAGCATATTTAGATAATAGCTTTACCAATACACAATAGAGATTTATTTATTAAAAAGAGTTGGAGATGTAAAGCTGTATTTTCTTTTTATTTTTTAAATCTAAAATCTTATTAAAATCAGCATCTTTTTACAGCCCAAAATATATATATTATTTTTTAAAATACAAAAGAAGAAACCTTTCCATAAAAGCGCATCCCCACTTCGTTAGTACTGCATGACTCCTCCTGCGTTGCATTACAAATTCAATTTTAATTGAAATAATTTGGCAGATTTAGCAGATTTCGCTTGATGCCGATTGGCATTGCCTCAAAGCTGATCTATGCTTAGGTAATTGAGCCTCGGGTCGTCCGTCGCGAGCCTCAGAGCTCTCAGAGCCATTCTTCTGCCTTGGAGGTATGCAATTTTGCGGCTTTACTGATATTTTCAGCATCTTTTGTGCGGTTTTTATTGTCTTTGGCAATGGAACAAAATCCAAGCGAAGAAAACCCAAATAGCAAAAAATTAATGATGCTTGAGCAAGCGGCAAGTGCAGCAGCATCGCCAGAGATTTCCGAATGCGAGGATTCAAGGGGATTGGAGGGCTGATGGCAACCAGCCGACCATTTGTGCCTTTGTGTGTGTGGTAATCTAATTAAATCGAAATTTCAGCTGATTACAAAAGCCCAGCCTCCGCCCCCAACTCCGACTCTGTTAATTGCCCAACCAAAACCGAAGCGTTCAACGCGGCGTATGCGCAATGTGGAGGGAGGGAGCCCCGAACTGTGGCTATCTTTTTAGCCGGCTTCTGCGAGGAATTTTTAATTGCTCTGTTCCGCTTCTGTTTCTGGCCGAAAGTGTTATGTGGCCGGCGGTTTTTTGCCAGCAGCTGGAAATGGCAAAATTAGTTCACTGGTTTTTTTTAGCCATTTAATTTGAAGCTATTTAAGGCAATGGAGGCAACTTGGTTAGTTAAATAAACTTTTCTCTTATAGAAAATATAACTTTAAATAATAAAAAAAATTACAAAAAATTGAATCTTTTAACTAATGGATTTTTTAACCACTCTAAGCTACTCTTTAGCTAGTTTTCAGCTTTTAACGATAGATGTATTGAATTTTGTAATTAAAAACAGAATTTATTTATATTTAATGATAGAAAAAATGTACAATTATCTGCTAAGCTCCCACATCGTTTTTTTATAACATTTTAAGTAATTTTTTGTTGCTGTTGGGCGAACAATTTGCAAATTCATAGCTGGCCATAAACAACTACCTGAAGCATTGGGTCGTAACATGTAATTTATAAGTTTTTCAACGCCTGTTTCTGGTTGTTTGAAAGGTTAATATCTTCATGCGCCGGCCCGCAGTGTGGGTGGGTGTGTGTTAACCCAGTAAATTCGGGTTAAAGAGGGTTAATGTGGTGCCTGAACAAGCCTAATAATTTGGGAACCAACTAAGCCGGGAAGGAAGCCCATTTTCCAAAGAAATTGACTTGTCAACAGCGAATCCCCAGGGAGCTCGAGTCGTGAGGCAAGTCAACCTTTGATCTTTGGCATTGTCCTTGTCGCGACGAGGCACGTGACTCTTGAGTAAACAGCTGGGAACATTGCACAAAAAAATGCAGGGAAATTGATTGAAAACGGGCTGAGACCTGCAACTTTGTTGCAACAAAAGACTGAGACGACAAACTGCGAGCGGCCAATAAAAGTCATTTCCCATTGCAAACGCTCCTCCTCGCCCCGCACACTCTCGCCGCTTGCCATTCACATGGCCCATTAACTTTTATTTTGCCAAATTTGCATTTCAATGCCCCAAAACTGGGGGACTGGGGGCACCACACAGGCACACAGGCACTGGCAACATGCAACATGCAACGTGCAACAGAGCGATGCGATGCAGATGGGAGATGGCGATGAAAAGGTCAACCAAATGTTTGTTGTTCTACTGAACGAGTCGCGTCGCGGAGTCGTGTCGTGTGTTGCAAGTGCATGTTAATCTAACATCTATGTAGGGGACTTTTTTTCGGGTTGTTACTGCGGTAATTGCTGGGAAACAGCTGCGGCCAGATACAGATACAAAAAGCTGATACAAAAAGTGAAAAAAATGTGAAAAAATTGTGGAAAAAATTCCATAAATTAAGACAACATGGTAGAGCCGCAAGTAGGAAGCCCCGAACCCGAACCAAACCTCGTTAGGCTTCATCATCGCCATCACTGGCTCCATGTGGGCGTTGCAGAATGCTGCTGCAGTTGTCTAAGGTGCAACCGCTCTAAAATGATGCAACCCGCGAAGAATCCATATGCCCCTCCAGATGATGTCTTAATAACAGGCCCAGAAACGGAAAATCAAACAAAATGCCATGGGATAAAGTCGCTTAAGCCTGGCAATAAACCCCTTAAACTGACGGGCGGCCAATTAAATTAATTAAAATAAATGCAGCAAACGCGGCAGCATCTATGTCTAGATTTTTATGAAGACATTTTGGTATAAACATTTTTATTGCCACCATAAAGTGCCAGCCTGACCGGGCAATCCGATTCGCTTCGATCCGATGCAATCGGCTCAGACATATTAAATGCTAGCCGCCCATAAATCAGCCCCGTCTCCAGACACTCTCGAGTTTGCCATTTAAGCCGCATTCAAAATGCAATTGTCATAAATAAATGCATCTGAGCGGATCGCTGTAATTTGGCATCGGATTCTGTTAACTGGGTCGTGATCTAATGTGAGCGCGGGGAGTCGCTGCCGCAGCTGAATGTGAGCACTTGCACAATATAATATTTATGCAAATATCATGCTGGCTGACCTATAAGAATAACAAAAATAAAACTGTAGGTATTCTTTGGGCTCATCTATAATTAATTTCAACAGTTTCCTGGCCTAGCAAGTGGTCAGTGGGCGGACACGACCATAAAGATTCTGTTCAGAACTCAAGTACAATCTCCAAACATGGCACAGAAACATTTTATGCTTATGTACGTACTTCCGCACAAAACTATGTTCGAATCTCGGCAATGATTAATTATCGAGGCGCTCGAACAAAACTTGTTGATTTAATCAAACAAATTCAATTATTCGCCAAGAGCCTATTGATGTAATTAACAACTCAGCCTGACTCAGGTTGACGGCAGGTAGCTGTGCAGCATAACAGCCATTTAATAATAAGCCGGACAAAGCAAACAATTGTTAATTTATTGGTTTGTGCACGATTAATGATGCTTCAATGCGAGCCGGCTCGTGCCTTTTTATTTTTGGACCGGAGTGAGGGAAGCCGAAGCCTGCGTGTGATGAGTAATAAAACTCAGATATTTTGGTAGCAACTCTTGGCAAGATCAATGCCTGCCGTTCCACTGGAGTCAAGGTGCCGCTGGCCACCGACCATGGCAAAAAAAAAATATGCGGAGCGAAACCCACTAGCCACGGCAGCCCAAGGAAAACCTTCAATCCGATGAACACCTTCTTACAATGAGAACAAAGCCCAGACCACATAGAAGATGTAATGGTTGCGGTTGCCAAGGCAAGGGAAGTGGTCAAATTTTTAGTAAAACTAAGGAAATTATGTACATAAATAGAGCAGTAAAAATACATAGAATAAAATTTCAAATTCTTAGGGAATAATTAAATGTGTTAGAGTTTTCTGAAGCCGCAGAGTTATACTGACAAATTCCAAATTAAAAAGAAGTTAACATAGAAAAACCCACGGAAAAATAATCAGCATTACATTTATTTTAAAGAGTAATAGTATAAATATAAACATGTTAATAATTATGCTTACTATTAAATATTATTTAATTAATAATATTAAATCATAAACTATAATTACTAATTTTCTGTAATCCACTACGGCAACTACATATTACAACCCACTGTGGCTGTGTATTAAATATCCAGCAGATTCGTTGCCCGATTGTCTAAATCTTTTTGGCCAGACTCTTGCCAATTCTCCCTTCCCTTCTACCCACTATCTGTCTCTTTCAATCTTTCGTTGCATTTCGGCCAATTGGCAACTCCTTCTCCCTCTTGCCCATTAAATTTTGGGGCTGTCGTCAAGTCTGCCGCAATTTATTTGGCGGCTCTCTTTTGTCTCTTATTTAATTAACACGCAAATTATTTGCCGTTATTTTATTGCAGTTGCTGGGCCAACTAACCGTAATTACATTTGTTTTACATGCACAATTGCCGTTGACGTGCTTATTGGCCAGGTTTTTCGTCTGTTGCCGCCTCGGGTTTCAGACTTGAAGTTGACTGAAGGTTAGGACCACCCAGCTGGGTAATTGCGGAAACTTTAGTGGAGTTAATTAATTTAAAATTAAGCTCATTCGAGTGAGTGGGGAGTGAGTAGGAGAACATGCATATGAGAAAATACTTGTTTTGCGGGAAACAAAATGGAGAAGATGAATTTGCAAAGTATATGAGGCTTAGCGAAGATTATTAAATGGTTTTCTATTAGCTAATCGAAAGAAAGAGCTCTTATATATTAAGCAAAATATTAAATAAAATGCTCAAGGTAAACTGGTAAATATAAATAAAAAGGAATTTACATGCTCATCGCCTGCCAAGGCTACATTAAATATTGAATGCATTTATTTATGTTTCGCTCAAAATTAGATTTCCAAACGCGATAATAGTTTCACAAGTAAATGTGCTCATGAGAAAGCCTCGTCCGAGGCGGAATCCCGCTTTCCTTGACCAAATACACATTCCCATGAGGCTGGAGTTACACGTTTGGCCCACACCTCGTATGTGCAATTAATAAACACACACACGCACACAGAGCTAATCAGCAAACAATGTAAAGCAGTTCCCACCTGGGATGCTAATGATAATAATGATGGCTCCGAGTGTGTGTGTCTCCCAGCATAGAATATTTCCAGCTGTGAGTAATTTAGTGCCTTCGGCGTTTCCGCAATCCGTTGCAGCATGTAAATTGAAAAAATACAAACATTAGATGACAGGCAGAAGCCCGGCCAAGTGGTTATGGCAACTGGTTGACCGGCGGCTGTCAGCCAACTCTGATGGATGGCTGCAATCCGAGCTGCGCGGCTAACATGGCTGCGTTGACGGGCCGTCGTAATGGCCATCATGTGCATGTGTCAATTAGCCGTGTTTAAAGAGCGGAATCGCAGGAATCGCCAGCTAACCTCCGCCATTTGTTGCCCTTTTCGTTGGCAAACGCCTCTCGGGCACGTTCTAAATAAATTGCAGCCGTTTTTGGCGGAGGCTGATGCTGGGGCTGAGGATGGGGTTGAGGCTTTGGCCTCAGCTCCGACTTTGGCTTTGGCTTCCATTTGTACGCCCGCAGATGCACCTGCTCTGTGGCTGAATGTCAGCAGCGATCTTATCGCCACTTCTATTTCCATTTGCAACCGTTCACTTTTCAGTTCGCCCTCTTAATTTAACCTTTAAGACATTGCTCTAATGTCGACCATCTTCTTACACAGTGGAAATTGGGGTATTTAAACATCAATTTATATGAAAAAATTAAGAAAGGAACAATTCGAATCATAGACACACTGCAGTATAAAATAATTTTGAAGGAGTCTTCATCAGTAATTATTTACTGATAATCAGTCTCAACTTTGAAGCTCTAAATTCATACTTGGGAATTTTAGATGCACTCTTAGCAGACGCTTCCCTAGAGTTAATGTTTTATCTATACAAAATATTATTTTTTTGTATATGTGCACTGGATTCGTTTGTTTTTGTATATAGACGAAATATATAGATTAATTAAAAGTCATGGAAACTTCAAATTACTAATAAAAACAATTCCCAACAATTTCATTTTCTGAATAATTTTTCTACTAAAACCTTTATTTATTCTCTGTATCTTTTGTGTAATTTTCAGAGCTTATCCCTCGCTGCCATCAGTGCCTATGTCTACGCCCAGATCGCTCCTGGCTCCAATGCCTACCTCCCGCCCACGAAGAACGGCTACGACTACTCGGAACCGAAGACCCCATTCGTGAGTAACGCTCTCCATCTCTCCCTCCCCCTCCGATATTGAATGAATCCCTGAATCTGAGTTATCTGGCCATGTGGCTTGGCCAAACCGCCTTAAATTGAATACCCGTCAACGGACTAATTACGGCCATCATTCTGGCGGCATTCCGGGGCAACCAGACGAATCTTGGGACGGCAGCCGAGATTTGTCACCGCATTCATCACTCCGAATGCTGTGGCTCAACTCGAACAGAAACTCAAACTCAACAAATGCTGCCACGTCATGTTGCTGAATGTCGGCCCAAAATGATGGCAACATTTTGAATCGGTGAAGGGCTCTGGCTTTAGCTTTGGCAGTTGAAAATGACTGGAAGTTAACCTTTTGAGATCTCCCAACGGAATGGCAGATCGTTGCGAAAAAATAACACAATGCAGGTGAACTTCCATAATGCGAAGTTCAACAAATCGGGTTTTTTCTTCTTAAGCTCAAACTAAATTGACTCGTAATGGCGTGTGGCGAAATAATTTCATAAGTTTAAATTATTTCGCTTATGCTTCGGTTAAATGAAAATATTGTTTGCATATTTTATAAGGATTGGTTTCATATTTTTAAGTATTTCTGTGGCCTTTGGGATAGATGATAACTTTCTAATGTTTGCATAAATCCACAGAAGCCCAGCCCACCCGGAAGACCTGCAGCGCCCGGACCTCGTCCACCAGCACCACCCGGCACTCCCCGCCAGATCCCCGGCCAGCCAGCCGATGTGAGTACAATGCCTTAATATATCAAATAAATATTTAGCTTGTATACCCTTGATTTTTGCAATTGGATCGTGAAGAATCGATCCAAAAATAAGTACCAACGGAAGTAAAACTGTTCCTTAAGTGGCTCTCTCGCTCTTAGGCTGCACTTTCCAGGTGAGAGTGCAAGCAAAGCCAGTAACGGCACTTTCTCTGCCAGTTCAACGAAATAAAAATGCGAGAGAAAAATGCGCGTGGGAAGGCCATAGAATGGCTACAATTAGAGAAAGAAGAAAATGTTTTTTTTTCACTCACCCCTTAACATTGACTGCTTCTGTTGATCCCAACGGCGAATTATTGCACACAAAACAGAAATATAAACTAAAACCTTTCGTTTGTTAAGGTATTGCACCCACTTTACATGCTGTTTCTTCATGGCTCTCTCTTTTTCTTCCTTAAATTGTCACATTCACGATTAACAGAAGAGAAGAAAGATAGCAAATTATCTGCAACGTTTCACACTTTCTTGCACCTTGCACATTCACATAAAAAAAAACACCAAACTTAGTATCCAAATCAAACGCATTGATCTTCGGTATGAACATATAATATACTAAACAAAACTCGACCGCGGCCCTGCCTTTGTTTAGGGGCTTTACCCGGCCTTGCTCCCACTTTTCACTACCGATTTTCTGCGCCTTTGGCACCTTCCACGGTTTTCTGCTGATTTTCTCACCGCGTTTCGATTTATTGACCGTCGCGACCTCCATGCGTGGAGATTAAATTTTTCTTCTCCGATAAGCGCTGGACTGATTTCCAACGGCCTCCGGGAGAGCCGCTCGGTGATGTTGGAAGGCGGAAATGTTCCAATTTCGGCCTGGACTGGAAACGCGATCCAATTTGTATATGATGGGAAGCTGGCTTGTATTTGGATCGTAATTGGATTCCTAACTGGATTAAATAATATAAATAGTTACGTTTAAGAGAAACTAATTCGGGTTACCGCAAATAGCAAGACTTGAACCTTGAAGGGTATTAAAGGAAATTATAATTATTTTCTAATAATTTCCCGATCGTTTTTTTATTGCAAATATAAAAAATAGTCGTCCGATTTTCATTCCGAATTCTAGAATGTACGGATTTTAAAGTAGATGATAATAGGTTGAAAAAAATAATTTTCAAAATAAAATTGTTCCTACAAAATTTCTGGGCTACAAATGAAGGAAAATATATTTTAAATTAATATAATTTTTGAAATATTATTTTATTTTGGAGGAATTATACATAATTTTATTATGTATACAACAAATGCGAAGCCTCCTCATAATCTCTTAAACTTTTTAAAGGTTTAATAAACTCTTGGAATAAACAAGATTATTACATAAAAACATAATTAAATGCTAAATAATATCTTGCTTTCCCAATTAAATTCAGGATCACGTCCACATGCCCGGCATGCCCTTCGACTTCGAGTACGCCGTCCAGGATCCGGAAACTGCCAATGACTATGCGCACAAGGCGTCCAGTGACGGCGATGTCGTGACCGGCGAGTATCGCGTCCAGATGCCCGATGGACGCACCCAGATCGTGCGCTACACGGCCGACTGGAAGACGGGCTACCACGCGGATGTGACCTACGAGTGAGGCCCAGTTTCACAGTAGAGTTGTCGGATTTTGTATCAAAATAAAAAATAATAATAAATAAAATATCACTTAAAAATACCGATATATTGATATTTTGAAATAGCTGGAAAACCGCCCACCTCTAATTTCGTGGTCAGCGGTATATTATAGCTTGGCCTGGTTTAAAAAAACGTGCCAAGACTTTATTTTAATTTTTGGCGGCTATTCAATACAGAGCGACGTATGCGCGGCTACGGTAATATGGGCGGAT
>JAEIHY010007536.1:0-15022 GCA_018904565.1 Drosophila tsacasi | reverse complement strand
TAACCTTATACAAAATAAAATAAAAAAATAATCAATAAATAAATTTAATCAAATCAACAGAACATCAAAATTTAAAGAAAAATCATATATAACATTAAGAGACCTTTACATAATACAAGAAAATACATTTTTATTGGATTTTGTAGGAGGTTAAGACTTTTACTCTTATATATTAGACTAATTATATCATTAAATATTTGGTTATGATAAAGATTACTCCTTAAAACACATCAAAATTCACTTAGAATCCGTATAGAATCCCATAAAACCCTTAAGTAATATAAGAAAATATCTTTCTGTTCATTTTTGTACCACTTTGACTATGTACACATATCATTATAATATCTACATCATTTCAACGTTCTAAATTTCCTGCTGACAGTTGCCTAAGCTGCTGTTACTCCCCCTACTTTAACCCAAAGGTGCGATCACTTTTCCTTTGGAATCCTTTTTGCCCTTTCGTTAAACAGATGTTGCTCTCCTGTCAAGGATATCCGCAGGAGCAGTACATATGTTCCCCTGTCCGACCGCAACAACATCATTAGGCTGACTTTTCCTTTACGGCGGCACCTTGCTCGAGTTTTCAAATTTCAACAGGTTTTTTTTTTTTTTGACTGGTAAATTTCCCTTCCCCGCACAGCTGCTTTTCTCTTTGAAATTTTTGAACAAATTCCTATCCCATAAAGGGAACACAAGGGGTCTTAAAGTTGGGCACGGGACTGGCTGCGATTCGGTTTGGTTCTGGTTTTCGGCTTGGCCACGGTTTCAGTTTCGGTTTCGGCCCTTTTGATGTGTCATTGGTTATAGTTAAAGGATATTTAGGCGGCCTCCACTCAGGGGGATTTCGTGCGACAAGTGTGACACAATCAACACCTCTTTCTGGAGGCTGGAGTGTCCCATCTTCACCGCTAAGCGAAAGTGACAAATGCCAGGGCGAGTTGATGAAGAGGAGGCAAAAAACAAATCTTAATCTGAAGAATCAGAGGAGCTCTCGAGGTAGGAGAAAGAGGCAGACATATGTGAGCTGTCAGCGGCAGTTGGAGATACACATTTGCATCTTCATTAAGGCTGCACTCTGGCCTGGCCTCGTCTCGTCTCTGAATATCAAGCGTATCGAATGTCTGTGTCATATGGATATATAAACATATAGCTATAGTCAGCTTCCAGCTGATTTCTGGGGAAACCTTTGCTTTTGAGTAACCCGATACTCCTTGGGAAGTTCGTCACTCTCATCAAAAGAGGGGGGTATTCTCCGCTTGAGATAGATACCTCCTCCCCATTTTCCCCCTTTACAGATGTCAACGGGAAAATTTGTACCACTTGGAGAATCGAGAATATATACTGCTTCTCTCCTTTTCTCTCTCTCTCTCTCTTTCTCTGGGGCGCCCGCCCGCTGTGAGTTTTATAATAAATTTTACAACAACAGCAGTGGCAGCAGCAGCAGCAGCAGTGGAAGCAACCTGAGGGCATGACACAAAAACTTCTTAAGAACTTTTGCCGACACAGAGTGGGGGGTGGCCCGGGAGGGGTTGAGAGACAGCCGCGCCACGGGACAGAACGCTGGGCCCCACATTGGGCGCCAACACAAACAGAATTCCCCCGTTCTTGCCCTCTCCCCTCTCTCTCTCTGGCTTAGCATCATGAACTTTGACATGAAAAAACGATGAACTCGGCAGGTACAGGGCAAAGCCTTAGCCAGATCGAAATAGATCAGAAAACTTGACCAAGTCCAGGGGAATGTGGCCATGTTATCTGTGAAATTTAAGGGATTTATAGGGGAATTTATAGTGATATTAAAGGATATATAAATTATATATATTTTATATATATTATCAATCTAAATTAATAAATGAGTTACAGGGAATTTAATATATATATGCTATATATAAAATTGGATTTAAGACCTAGAACTAAGTCTCAAAATATGCTTCAAGAATTCAAGACCCTTAAGAAACCAAAAAAGGTATTTAAATAACCATAAAGAAATAGGATTTTTCAGAAAATGTATCTCAAAATAAGATGAATATGAATTAATCTACAATTTCCATTCGAGACTACCATTTTCCGTAAGAATACAGCTCTCTATAAAGCACCATAAATAACCTTCAGATAAGACTAAACCCAAAGAGAATCCATCATTAAAAGGATAGCAATACCTGAGCTCTGAGAATCTTCACAAAATGCAAATCATTCCCATGAGAAAAAAAAGAAGAGAAATTACAAAGCCATTTGTATAATTGATAGATAGATATCCCTTAAAAAAAAAACAATCTATATATAAACTATCTTAACAACATAACTACTACTATCAATGCCCAGAAGAGACATTAAAACCAAGGCATGGCCAGCCACTTTCCGGGACCCATTAAGAAAGCCAAGAGTTATGGCCACAAATGTCGTCGCAAGGGAAGTAGATACTCGCTTCAACCTGCTGTTCGAGAGGAAGGGGATCTGACCCTAGATTCCCATTATTGGGGCCTCTTTTTTTGGCTGGCCCCGGCTTACGCTCCATTTAAGCTTTGAAAAATTATAAACAAATAAACAATAAACGAGAAATCACACAGTTGGCGGAGCGCGGAGACGCGGCAGCTAAACAAATTTTTAATGTGGCATGCGCTGAGCTTGGCGCCGGCAAGCTTGACTTAAAAGAAACAAACGAAAACAAGCTCAGAGATACAGAGAGAGATACTGAGATACTGAGGGACAGATACAGATACACAGATACGCAGATGCGGATGCGAGCCGGACATTTGTCATTTGTCGAAGTTGCCGCCATGCAGAGGCGTTTATTTGTCAACAGACAAAACATATTCGAGAGCATTTCCCGCCGTGATTTGCATTTCTTTGTTTTCTGATTTGTTTTTTATTTTTTATCAGAACTAAGATTTATTTACTCTATATATATGGTTGGTGTTTTTTGTTGTTTTTAAGAAATTTGTATTCGTTGACAAATTTCTGTGTGTAGAGTTTACGTTTTTGTTTTATGGCCAGCTAATTAGTCACAAGTTCGAGTTGGTTTTTGGTCTTCGGTTTTCGGTCTTCGGTTTTCCTCTTCCACTTTTTATTAATTGAGCGGAAATTGTTTTGATTTCGGTTTGGTTTTTAACTTTTAACCGCAAAACTTGAAAAGAAACCCCCGCTCGGCTCACAAGAGCGGCTAATTTAACGCATTTATTTCAACATGGAATTGGTAGTTCAACTCGAGGCGCCTGGCCCCCCTCTCTGATCCCATGACTTGGCAAATACTCCGAAGGGAAAATTATAATTTCAACAACTCATCAAGTTGCTATTAATTTCGATTGAGGCGCCGGGCAGCCAAAATCGAAATCGAAACCCCTAAAAAGAACTGCTGGGTCATGCAAGGAGCTCTCCGTTTTCAGTAACACCTACTAAACTATGGGAAAAAAGAAGGGTGGAAGTGTAGAAGGGGAAGAGGAGGAGGAGGAGGAGGAGAACACCTGAGATACAGATCTGGAAAAAGAAGAAGTTAATTATCTGTTAACTCTTACTCGAGGCCAATTCACGCCTCACCGGGTTTTAGAGGTAGAAAAGGGACAAAGGTATATTATATGAAAGAGAGGTTTCGTGTTTCTTTTTGTATTTTTTGTTGAGGCTTCGGTAGTCATCGATATGTTGTTGTTATGTTTTCGAGGGCGTGACAGCAGCCCCTTTCGATAAATGCAAATCATGGGCAAGTGCTTGAGGTCATCATCATCATCATCGTCAGAGGAACATCAAGAGAAGCGGCGATCGACAGTCATCGAGGAGGTCTTAGGGAATAATAAAGGATCTGTATTGTGGCTAATAGGTTATATATCAGGGTTTATTAGGGGGAGAGAGATCTGGCATAATGAATTTGATGGATTTTGGTTATAGTATTTATTTATTAAACATATATTTAAGGTTTAACTAAACCAGAAAAGGTTTTTTCTTAAGTGAGAAGCTAAGAAATGAACTTAATTTAAAATTTTAATAAAGGGGAATTGTTTGTTTGTTTTTTTTTTTGTGGAAAATGTTATGTATATTTAAAAAAATATGTCTTATTGTTTAGAAAATATGTCTTATTGTTTAAAAAATATGTATGAATTACAATTGAGTTATTTAACAGTAAAAATTGATCAGTTTAGTCAAAAAATTACTATTTTAGCCGTCTTTTGAGATAGTTCAGAGAGATATATGCAGTTTTGGCGAGTCAGGACTTTCAGCAGCTCTACTATAAGCTACAGACTATAGCAAACAATGGTTTAGGACATGTCAGACCTATCTATGTATACTATAAAAGCAGAATAATTTAAATATTTTTAGAAAAAGTAGATTATATTCTATATTTGCAATTTATTGATATATAATAAATGATAGATTATGCTGTATATTTATAACATATTAAGATACATTTTAGAGTAGATTATACTACATATTTTTAATATATTTAGATATATTAAACAATAAATTATACTAGATTTTGCAGGCTCTCATTTTACAATTTACCTTTCGACTTTTGGCTTCCAGAAGTACTACTATAAGTCTCCAAAATTACCACGAAAATTCCAGGAAAGATTACTCCTTGACTTGGACTTTTCTTTTGGGCTTGAATGCCGTCGTTGATTAGCTTTAAAAATTGTTATTGCCGAATTCGTTTGCGCTACCATTGTGCGGTGGCGGCAAAAACACAAAAAAATATATAAAAATAACAAAAAAAGCAACTAAAGTTGGCCCCATTGTTTTTGGCAATTAAGCGGAGAGTAGCCAGCCGGCAACAACACAAACAAACAATAAAAACAACATGAAAAGGCAATCCAAACAAAATAACAAACAAATCTTGCCGCATCATAGCAAACTAATTTAACAAAATAACCAAAAAAAAAAAAAAAAGAAACCAGGAGAAAAAAAAGAAACTAAAGCTAGAAAATGGTAGCCGCAGCCAACGTGCCAAACAATGGGCCAACAAGGGGTTAATTTAGGCATGAATGAAACCGAATCCCAAATCGGAATCGGAATAGGTATTGTGGGGATTGTATCTTTAACCAAATCGCACCAAATCGCATCAAATCGCACCACATCCAATCATATCAATCAAAGGCAGCGGAGAAACGTGACACACATTTGGAGGAGGGATGGGGGGATTCTTCTCCAAGAGGCGATGACTTCTCTTTAGGCCCCCGACATCCCATTATTATATATTTTATATATGACCCCTTTGATACCCGAACCCCGCCTCTCATCGCTCAATTGACGAAATGAGCAGCAACCAAAGAGAAAAAAAATGAAAAGAGAAAAAGATAAGGGGGAGGGGCAGGTGGGAGGCCAACGCGCTGCCGTTTAACATAATTTGCTATAATTTCCAACACAATGCAGATGGCCAGGAATGGAAGGGACAGGAGGGACAGGAGGACGAACACCTCAGTTTAACCCTCTCAGCCTGGTCACCAGCTCCCTGTTTGTGCACCAAGCGAAAGATTGAGAAAGAAAGAGTTTATATATTAAAATTAAATATTATGCACACTTATATAGACTTATCTTTATATTTTTCATTTGAAAATTAAGACAAATTTATTTGGAACAGATATGTTAAATCTTTTCAAAAATTATTATTCCTATTAATTAATATTAAATGAAAAACTGTATTTTAAAAATCTACTTAAATTAAAAACAAAATATACATATATAAAGTTATGATACAACAAAATATATAATCTCTAGCTGGCTCTTTTTCAATTAGTGTGAAGGTTCGTGTAACTGTTTTACTTCCACAATTACAGTTCTGTGTCAACATTTTGTCTGGTCACACTAATTTTGAAACATTTTCCATAGTATATTCTTTTATTTTTTCAAAACACATTCCAAAATATATTCCATTGTATTATATATAACCCTTAAGTTTCGACACAGCACGGTCCTACTTGTAGAACTAATATGTAATAATATTTGTAATATGAGAATATGTTGCTTGGTCATACTAATTTTTAACTATTCTTAAAAAAATTTAAATTCTTTGTGGAATCTATAATAATATATATTCTATAAATGAAAAGATATCTATGGCTTATATAACATAGATTTCCCCTTCTATATATAATATTATATATTTTAAACAAATATTTTTTAAAATCTCCTTTCGGTTGAGAGAAACAAATGCTATTTCTCTCAGTGTCTGCAGCTCCATTCACTGCAATAATCATTTTGTTATGTGAGGGATTCGACGACTGCCTTCTGCTCCTGCCTCCTGCCTCCTACCTCTTGACTCTTCTCCCTGCAACTCCCTCCATCTATAGCCAGCGATCTTGGGTCCGACCCCTTGTGATTGCTACCATGGGCCATTATGCTACGTTGTTTGCCCTTTTATGTCAGAGTCTAACCTATAATTTAACTAAATGTTCAAATGTAGCTGGCCGCGTGTTCAAGTTGGCCTGGCCTCCACTCCTCACTTAGATATTTACGGTTCTACGGTTGTACGGTTGAGTTTGGTCAGGTCGGAGGAAATTTGTTGAAAGCTCTTACCAAATTGGAAACAAATTTTGGTTCTTTTGGTTTTCAGTTTTCGGTGCGGAAATAAAATATTAGCCGCACATTTTACCAAAATTGCCAACAATTTGCCACGGCGAACAGTGAAAAGAAGATGTTACGATTTTTATATATCTCACATAAATACATATATTCATGTGTGCGATGGAAAACTGAAATATCAATTTTTTTTATTTATTTTTTTTTTTTTTGTATTTTTGCAAATAAAGCGAGTTGCAGAACTAAAATTAAAATACACACAAAACCATACCGTGGCCGCGGGACAACAGAAAAATATGGTAACAAAATCAATGGCAATGGAAAAATATTTTTCCCACAAAAAGAAATACAAAAAAAATATATAAACTAACACGAGCTAACAAAAGTTGTATTTTTTATTTTTTGCTTAAACGAAAACTGGAATTTTGATTGCGGATTCTCGCCAAATGGAGGTTTGCAGCTGTACAAAAAGTTAAGAAAAAATTCAAGTCGAATGGGTGTTATATGTAGGGTTTGAAAAATATTAAAACATAAGGTAATTAGTTGAATTTGAGAGGTAGATAATTTAAAATAAATTAAATAAATAGTTAAAAAATAATACATAATTCAATAAATAGTTTTACACAGGTTCTGTTTTAAAAAATAAATCATAAATCAGATGAACATGGGATTTTATCGACTTTGTCAACTTGCTTCATCAGTAACTGGTGATCATACATTTAAGCAGTTTCTTTTTAAATTAAATACATTTTATTATTTATTTATTAAGAGCTGACAAGTAATTAAAATTAAAAGCTAGCGAGGGAGTTTGAACTATGGCATCTTTGGTCTTACAAAATATTTATTATTATTTTATTATTTATGTCTAGTTAGGGTTTATTTATTTATTTTATATTTATATATTTAAGTTCAAAACACAATGCCCAGTGGTGGTTATTCAATAAATATTTAACTAAATTAAATAAAAATAATAATTTAAATTAAAAAAACCATTTCTAGGAAAGCATATTTGATAAAATTTCAATCAAATTATATACAAATTGTTTTAAAATAACAAGAAAATCAGCTGATGCTGTTCAGATATATTTCAATATAAAATGTAGAAAAAATCAGCTATGCTTCTCAAATAAAATATTAGGGCTTATCTTCCGACCCAAAATCTCTATCTGGACTCTAAAAAAAGAAAACATTTATCTTTATACTTTTTACTAATGTATACCATTATATTGCTTTCCAGAACCAGAGAAAACCACCTTCCCCCCCTAGTTTTTCTCTCTGTCTGTGACGCCCCCACATGCAATTGGCATTTTTTGTTTATTTCTACAATATTTTTTCTCGTTTCTTTACTTTGGACTTTCTGTTGCACTCCATTTGCCATTTGTTGCTGTTTTTCTTTGTGGACGTAACAAAACAATGCAAAAATGTGCCGCACAAGGAAATGGAAATGGGTAGGAAAACCCCAACTAAACGCGGCACAAAAAAAAAGAATGCAAAAACTATTGTAAATGCATATTTTAGTTTACCTTTTCTGGCCCCCTTCTTCCTCCCCCTTCCCACTATTGTTGTTGTTTCTTTTGTTTGCTGCGGATATGAAAATGAAAAATTATGTGACCGCAGGGCCCACAGAGGCAAATATCGTATCGTATATATGGGGATATGGAAAAATATTGCCAACTGCCGTTGCCGCCACACAGAGAGTGGATTCTATGACCTCGGGTAGTAGTAGTAGTAGGTAGAGCTCCTTTTTGGGGGGGTGTTCCCCTATTTCCTCCCTGTTTATTTATTACACGTTGCTACATACTACGGGTAATTGAAACGCGGTGGAAGCTTAGCCGCGCGCGGTCTCTGTGTGGATTCTAGGATCCTTTGTTGGGTTGGTTGGCTTCCCTCTTCCCTATTTTTTCCCCTTGGAATTTCCCTTTATATTTTCTGCCGGACTTGGTTGGCTGCTGAATTGAGTTTTGCCACGTTTACGACATTATCACAGGCATTACCATATAGTCCGGTGTTGATTTCCGACACTCCCAAGTTCTCTCAATGGAAATAAAGGTTACTTTTGGTTAATATTTTCGTTTGACTTTGGTTGCATCTTTGAATTTAATTATAAAATGTTTTTTCGGCTTTAAAGCTACAGTAAAGGTTTGGTCAATTGAATATATCGATAATATATACTTATTTATTTAATTTGATATTTTAATATTGCAATGAATGTGTGATAAATCGATATTTTAATTAATATATCAATACCAACATTCGACTTTGATCTTACAGAGTTTTGTAATTCCTAAAAACCTTTAATTGGTGTTTCGATAAAATCGATATTTATGCTTTAAATATTTTTGTTTTTTGTAATTTTCGATATGATATTGATTTTCGATACGATAACGATTTAATCAATATCAATTTCTTAACATTAAATATATTTCGATGCTGAAACTTTCGGATATTTTTTATATAATATTGAGCGCAATAAATCGATATTCTATATCCTAATTCCTAAAATAACTTGATAATTAAATCATTAAACGCAATATTTTTGGATATTTTCGATATGATATTGAGCCCGTTAAATCGATATACCGTTTAATATATCGAAATAAATTGGTGTCTTCTAAACTGAGCTTGATTGGTTTGCAGTACCTACAAATATTCTACAATCTTGACACTTTTCGATATTTAAAAATATAAAATTTCAATATATTAAACCCAACGATACTCCGATATGTTTTCTCGATATACAACCCTATACGTACAGTTCACAACTGGTCAGGCCTTGCCCAAGCACCTCTTCACAACTCCTCACTAATCTTCGCTGAGTTTAGCCAACAAATCAACGAACCCAAGCGGAATGGCAGCCACATATCACTTGTAGCCGACCGTGATTAGGATAATTTCGCTACTCACTGATCTGCATGACGTCCCCATTAGATTTTTGTGCCAGAAGAAGAGTGGAGGGGCGAGGGGATCTCCCCAATGGCTGTCATAAAGTCACACGCTCCACAGACAATTTAAGAGATGGCGAGATGGCAACGTGAATGGGATTCTCGGATGATTCGGCACGGATTCGGTGGATATATACGTTATATGTTTGGAGCCCAACTATGCACAGCATGTTACTTCCTTTTGTGTGCATCCTGTTTGCCGACAGCCAGAAACAAAATGGGAAAAAAATAAATACAATATGAAAGTAAGAAACTTTAGGAAAAAAGCTACGGTTCTGGTGGATTCTCAGGCCCCGAAAAAAGGAGCAGACGACGACGACGACGGCTTTTCTAGCGAAATTCGCTGCGCCGCCAAATGTGTCAGTTTATAAATGTGAAGGGCCCCATGCCAACGGGGCTCATATGCATGTCTAGGCCCCAAGATCCGGGCCGAGAGTTCATAAATTCAAATGAACTGCAAAACGGCGGCGCTCATCATTAAAATTCACGCTTAAATTGGCCAACAACAGCTGCAGTGGATACAAAACTAAACAGAAACCCAGCTAAATCTAAGCCCAATTCATTGGAAACTATTTGCCAAAAAATACTCAAAAATAAAACACAAGACAGCAGAGAGCTGAAACTTCGAAAAAAACACAAGCGGAGCGCAAAGACATAAATCAAAAAATTTCATTGAGAAAAATATATAAAAAACCAGGAGAAAATCAAAAAAGTTGCAGCAGATCATTAAAAGAGCGCGTCCCAGATATGAATATTAAAAAGAGCTGGGCAACAGAAATAATAATAAAAAGGATGGGAACCACCACAAAGGAGGGACAAAGGATCGCATCGCATCGCATCGGATCAGGCCCCCGAAAGGTGCCACTAAAACTTTTGAAATATGTTTTTATTTTATAACTTTGCATGCTGGGCACGGTGCTTCTGGAGCACCCGGAACGTAAACCAAAAACAAAAAAAAAGCAAAAGCATAAGCAAAATGCGAACCGAACCGAAGAGCCCGAAAAACCCACAGTCGTAAAAATGGCATAGCCAGTCTTCTCCCAGTCTCTCTGCGTAGACGCGTCTTCTGTCTTCTGGGCTTGGATGGGGGACTGAAGCTAATTTTGCGACGGCCGCCCGGTGCGGCGGCGGTAGCATCAATGCAAAAAAGCCCAAGCACCGCAGCAGAATCTCCGAAGAATCGGCAAAGCACCGAGCCACAGCAATTAGACATGCGCCTCCATAAACCGGTGGTGCACCAGAAGAAGACACCAGATCTTGGCTTGCGAGTAAAAACATTTCCCCCTATCGAAATGTCCGCCAATTTGTTTCAATACAAAAAGTTATGATCCTCAAGAGAGGAATTAAGCATTACTTGAATTTTAAAAGATTAGGGATTTACTTGAAGCTTAAAAGATTTCAGAATTATTTGAAGCTTGGAAGATTTAAGAGTTACTTGAAGCTTGAAAGATTTAAGAGTTACTTGAACCTTTTTGGGGAAAAGATTTTGAAGATAAGGAATTAATTCTAGGAGAAGTATTTTTTTAAGGGAAAGACTTCAAAGACTAGAAACTTATCTTAAGAGAAGTCTTTTTTTAAGGGGAAGAATTCAAAGAGAAGTTTTTTTTAAGAGGAAGAATTCAAAGACTATGACCTAAAAGTAAAGATCAGTCTTTAAAGAAGTAGAAATCTTCAAAGATGAGAAACTAATCTTAAGAGCGGCTTTTTATGGCTAAGAATTCAAAGACTGCTCTAACTGGTCTTAGAACTTATATATCTTAATTTACCAACCTAAAATATATTCCCAATTACTAATACCAATTTCTTGTTCCCCATTTTCCAGGTGTGGTTCCAAAACAAACGATCGAAGGAACGACGCATGAAGCAAATCACCAGCATGGGTCGTCCGCCCTTCTTTGGCGGCGCCCGGAAAATGCGCGGCTTCCCGATGAACCTCTCGCCCGGCGGCCTGGACGACGGACCCGGCTTCCCCTACTTTGCGGCGGACGCCAAGTTCGAGTTCGGCTACGGCGGCCCCTTTCACCCGCACGACGGTCCCTACTTTCCCGGACATCCCGGCGGACCCATGCCGTTCAATGCGCCAGGTGAGAGGAAATGAGAGGAAAAAATATAACCTTATGAACCTTAGTACTTCATGAAATGGTTTAGTTATTTAATGCCCTTGTTTTTGGGGAGATTTAAATAAATGTAATAATTTAATAAAAAACTTGCAATAGAATTTTGATGAAGAAAGAACAAGCATAATCACGTCTAATCAAACTGTTATACATATTTGCAAAACTAACGGATCTATTTCTTCTTCTTCCTCCTGCTCTCGATCCTTAACCCTTAGGCGGCCCCATGGACCACAGTGGCCCCATTCCAATGGTGAACGAATTCGGACTGACGCCGGAATCGACGTTCCTGGGCCAGGCGGGTGCTCCGCCGATGCAACTGCAGTCCGCCGTTGGCGTTGGTGTTGGAGTTGGACCGCCGCCGCCGCCGCCACCGCCGAGTGCCGAGCATCTGATGGCCGCTGCCGCAGCGGCGCAGCAACAGGCGGCGGCGCAGCAGCAGCAGCAGAATGCGCAACAAGCGGCGAATCAAACGCAGCAGCAACAGCAGCAGCAACAACAACAGCAGCAGCAACAACAAAATGGCCCCCGAACCAATTCGCCGGAGTTCATGAGCTCGGCGAATTTCAGCGAACCGCAGAATATGCAAAATGAAGGGCTCGTTTGGTAATATACGAAACAGTTGGCAGCAATGCGGCTGAGAGGGCTGCTGCGAGCGAGCGAGGAGTAGAGAGCAAAGAAGAAACCCGCCCCCACGAAGGCCTTCGTATGCACTATGGCCGTCTCGCTCTGTTCGCGCAGTCGTGGCCAACTGGCGAGCAGCTGAGAGCGAGACAGAGTCACAACAGAGCCGGCGAGAGAGGCCCTCGAGGCTCGAGAGAGAGATAGCTAGAGAGAGGGAGAGGCGAGGAGAGTCTGCTGGCTGCTGGCGCTGCTCTCTCAGCCGCTCAGCTGCTGCCGCGTTTTGTTTTTGTTATACATTATTATTATAATAACTGTGCTATTTTTTTTGTATTTCAAATTCGGCGCCAAAATATTTGTAAATTATAAAAACCTAAAGGAAAACCACAAAATAGACAAAGAAAAGCTCTCTAAATGTAAAAAAAAAAAACAAAAACTAAAAACGCTAAAACTAAAAAGCATATAAATGGGCGCTGCACATAGTAAACAATTTTTTTTAAACAAAAAAACTAAAGAAACAAATCTTACACAAAAGTAAACAAAAAAAAGAAAATACTAAAAAAATTAAACCACTAAACGTCTTGTCTGTAATTTATAAACAAAACAAAAAACTATTTATGTGTATCAGTGTATAAATACTACTAAAAAAGGGAAAACTACAAAAAAAAAACTAAAAACAAAATCTGTAGCCACAAAAAAATACATATATTTTTTTTTTGTACATTAGCACATTTTATTCGTAACTCTAAAATTGTTTTTTATTTTTTGCCTGCATTTTTTTTAACGACACCCGTTTTTTTTATATTATAATAAAATATGGATATATATAAAAATATATATATATATATTATATAATCGTTGTCTAACAACATAAACGTAACTAGGCATGTACTTGTGTAGTTACACCTAGATCTAAGTCTATATATATATATACCAGATATATACATACATATATATATATACAAGCAGCTATAAAAACGGCACACACACGTACACGGAAAAATATACAAAAAATAAAAGGAAAAAATTAAGCGGGGCAACCTAAAAAAACCGAAAAACACATAGCAAACTAAACTAAACTATTTTTTTTTTTTTTTGTGGTCTTAGCGAGTAAGCGAACGTAATTTATTATAAACAAATGAGGGGAGCAGGAGGAGGAGGAGGAGGATGCTGGAGGAGGAGGAAACACTAAATGTAAACCTAGAAAAGGACGAACCCTAAACACAATTCGACATATACACTAGAGAGATATGTATATGTATATGGGCATAACTATATGAATTTCCAATTAAAATGATATAGCAAGCGATATGAAGGATAAAAACAAAAAATAAACGATGAAAGCATAAAAAACAAAGAAGAGAAAAAGCAAAAAAAAAACAAGGAGAAAATCCCACAAGCTAACAATTTTGCGTTTTCAATTGATATTATTATTATGGATTATTATTATTATTATTATTATTGTAAAAAGTATTTAGTGTTAGCATAATGCGTAAGTTTATTAATTGATGCAAATACAACAACAACAACTAAAAGAAGAAGCCCCAAAAAAAAAAAAAGAAACACAGAAAACTAAATCCCTATATTCATCAAGCGATAAAATAATAAACAAAGAACAGAAACAAAAGTGAATTATAATAATAAATAAATGAGAATGGGCAAAAGTTAGCAAACGTGAGAAGTGGAGGTGAGAAGGTGAGGAAAGCGAAGGCGGGAAAATCAATAATAAATAAACACAAATTGTTAACAAAACCTAAATATATAAAAAACAAAAATGAAAAATGAACCAGAGGAAGACGATGATGATGATGATGAAGAGCAACAAACAAAAATGGAAATGAAAGAAACATTTGATGAAAAAAAAATATATATAAAATAAAAAAAAAATATACAAAACTGTGTCTTGCATTTGGCCAAAAAGGGTTGAAGTCGCGGTATTTATTTCAGAATTCAATGGTAAGTTTTTTGGGTTTTAGAGATAAATGAAGGAGATTTTTTTTTTAAATGTGAATTTATTGATAATATAAGAAGATATAAAGAAGAGTTATGGATTCTTTTAATCTTTTTAAGAAGCTTCATTCTAGTTCTAAAAGTTTGCAAGGTTTTATAAAAATGTATATTTCACAATGAAATATTAGGATGCTTGAGAGGAACCTCTTCCAGCTTGTAATCATAGCGTAAAATGTTGTTTCAGAAATTTCACCATGGCAACACTTCTTTTCGTTTCTGTCCTAAAAACATATGTATATATATATTATTATAGTGATTATATTCACTTTAATTGCATTATTTTCATTGAATAACAGATTTTATGCATTGAAACACCTACATTTTTAACAGATAAAAAATAAATATTAGACATTTTTGATAGATCTAAAATGTGAATAAGAGATTTTGAGCAATGAAATGAAAGGAAACCTATTAGGAATATACGCTTTTTTAATAAAAAAAAGAGCAATGCGTCAGCTGTAGCAAAGTTAAATTCATAGATCCCAAATCCTTTTAAGAAGCTTCATTTTGTGCAAAAATGTGCAAAGTGTTGTAAATATTTTATAATGGATTATAAAGATACTTGAGAGGAACGAAATAACATTTTTTCAGGAAGTTCAGCTTAAAATTCCCAAGTACAAATTCGGCGATACCCTTTTCCTTTCTTTTCTGGAATATCTGCAGTTAAATTTAATCATTTTGTTTAAATTAAAGCTGTTATTCATAGTTAGAACTAAGTTGGCAATAGGTAATATAATAAAAATTATATAAACATAAAAACAACTAATTTATATAATACATGTAGAGTTTGTATTATAATATAGTTTATTTAGATATTTTATGCTAAGATTAGTG